>JBDJHY010192053.1:0-11817 GCA_039654485.1 Withania somnifera | reverse complement strand
CGAGTATTCAAGGTTTTGAGGAGCCTCTTGCACCTAGTGTTTATGGAGTGGGTGTTCCATCATCAGTCTCAAATTATCTAGTTTAGGTGACATCAACACTGGTTATTTCTTCACCAACACAAGTAGTGCCTTCTCCATTAGTAGTCCCTTCTATTCCATCTCACTCATCTCTATCCGACTTAGAATAAAAGTTTCTTGGTAGATTTTTAGATTGAGTCCCCCTAGATTAACTAGTTTTTTAGGTAAAGACCCGAAGATTTTATTAACTGCTTTCAAGAGGGGTTGCATATGCTTAGCTTAGTGGATTCTCATGGTGTTGAATTCATTATTTATAAGATGGGCAGTCTCGCAAAGGATTGGTGGAGATCTTATTGTTCTACCAGGTCTTCTTACTAAGCTCCAATTACTTGAACTTTGTTTAGTGATGCTTTTATAAAGAGATATATTACTATTACTGAGAAGGACCACAAGAGGGAGGAGTTCTTAATGTTACTGAAGAGATCTATGTTTGTTTATGAGTATGTGGAAGAATTTCACTAGTTATCTGCCTAAAGGGACAGCTATATCTGAACTGAGGTAGATGAAGTTTGTCATATTGTTCGTGGATTGGATTCGAGATCCACAAGTTGTTGAGGTTGTGGTTACTATTGGAGCATTACTTTAGTCTAGTCTCAGTCTTTCTCATACTATAGAAGGTCTTGGACCTAAAGAAGGAGCTAGAGAGGAGAAGAGGCCCCGTCGTGAGGGTTATTTCCATAGTTCTAGACATGGTCTTAGAGGTCGTGGTTCATAGGGTAGGATCCCATATCAGCAGCTACATCAATCGGGAGAACCCACTCATCATGTGAAGTCCTTTTTTCAGGCTTCTAGTAGAGGTATTCAGAGTTATGGTGTTCATCTTTTACCTATTCTAGCTCAGCCGATGAGAGCCTTACCACCTAAGGGAAAGGGGTGGTTCCCCAGGGTGTGGTACTCCTCAGCATAGTAGGTGCAGTGGTTGTGGAAGTGATGATTATCACTTTTATGCTATGCTAAGTAAACTCAGGGAAAAGGCCTGTGATGCTATTATGACATGTATTACTTATGTGTACTATTATCCAACTTTAGATTTGTTTGATCTAGGATTTATATGCTCTTATGTGTGATCTTATTATGCTCCTTGTTTGAGTATGGTTAGTTAGACCTTGACTGTGCAGTTATCTATCTCCATCCTAGTAGGTGATTTTTTTGTAATGGATAATGTGTTGAGATCCCATTCTGTGACCATTGGGGATGTTGATACTTGGCTAAGTTTATACTATTGGATATTATAAATTTTATCTAATAATTGGCATGGACTAGTTGTCCCCTCATATAACAGTCATGGATTTTTATACCAAGATTATGACCTTAGCTATGCCCGTATACCCCCTGTTGTATGCCAATGTTTATCTAGTTACACACCAATGGGGATTATATCTTGCATTTAGGCTAGTCGTTTAGTATCTCGGGGTTTTTTTTGCATATCATGCTTATGTTAGAGATCTAGTTTTGAGTTTGCGACTCCTAAGTCAGTACCTATTTTCAGTAAGTATCTTGATGTTTTTCCAATAACCACCTTGGCTTACTACCTGGGTGAGATACTTATTTTGGTATTAATTTAGATCTGAGAACCAGGCCTATTTCTGTTGCACCTTATTGTATATCAACTATCGGGCTAAGAGAGCTCAAGACTCAGCTTTTGGATTTTCCAGATAAAGGATTTATTCATCCTAGTGTATCGTTGTAGGGTGATCCTATTTTGTTTATAAATAAGAAAGATGTCTTTAAGCTTACTTATATTGACTACAGATAGCTTAATGGAGTTACACTTAAAAATAAATATCCTATATCACATGTTGATGACTTATTGGATAAGGTTCAAAGTTCAAATATGTTCTCCAACATGGATTTGAGGTCAGGTTACCATTTGTTGCGGGTTCAGACCTAGGATATACCAAAGTTTGCATTTAGGACTCAGTTTTGTCATTATGAGTTCCTTATCATGTCCTTTGGGTTGACTAATGCATCCATAACCTTTATGGATTTGATGAACCGTATGTTCAAACCTTATCTTGACTCAT
The DNA here is from genome assembly GCA_039654485.1 of Withania somnifera. Classification (NCBI taxonomy): domain Eukaryota; kingdom Viridiplantae; phylum Streptophyta; class Magnoliopsida; order Solanales; family Solanaceae; genus Withania; species Withania somnifera. Next base: position 9,715 of record JBDJHY010192053.1, on the reverse strand, counting down.
TTGTTATTATGTTCATTGATGACATCTTGATGTATTACCAGATTAGATAGGATCATGGTGCCATTTGAGGATTGTTCTTTAGACTTTGAACGATCATAGGTTGTTCACCAAGTTCTCAAAGTGTGAGTTATGGCTTAAGTCAGTTGCATTCCTTGGACATGTGGTGTCCAAAATGGTTATTAGTGTGGATTCGACTAAGATTACAATTGTCCGTGATTGACCTAGGTCAAGTACTCCAATCGAGGTGCATAGCTTTATTGGACTTTCTAGATAATATTGTTGTTTTGTTAAGGGCTTCTCTTCATATCAGTGTTGTTGACTAGACTGACTAGAAAGAATGTTCCTTTTCAGTGATCAGATGAGTGTGGGACATTCTTTCAAAGCCTTAAGACTATATTGACTTCTGCTCCTGTGTTGACATTGTCGGTTTAGTACTAGAGTTTCTCCATCTATTTTAATGCTTTCGATATTAGTTTGGATTGTATTTTGATGCACCAGGGTTGTGTGATTGATTATGCTTCCAGACAGCTTAAGGTCATGAGCGTAGCTACCCCATCCATGGCTTGGAGTTAGCAGCGGTAACTGTTGTGCTTAATATTTGGCGCCATTATCTATATGGGGTCATTGTGAGATCTTTATCAATCATCATAGTCTTTAGTATACTATGAGATAGAGGGAGCTTAATGCTCGCCAATATAGATGGTTTGAGTTGCTGAAGGACTATAATATTTCTATTTTATATCATCTAGGAAAGATGAATATGGTAACAGATGCCTTGAGCTGGAAGGATGGGTGGTTTGCATCCTTCTAAGTTTATGAGGGTCCATTGGCTTTGGATTTTCAGTCTTTGGATAACCGTTTGGTTCGACTTGATATTTTTTATTCTAGCCATTTTTGTGCTAGTGTTGAGCCACGTTCTACTTTGATTGATCATATCTGGCAGAATCAATTTGAGGATCTAAATTTTGTTAAAATTCGTGATAGGTTGAGGTGTGGTGAGCCTCATACGGATACCTTGGATCCAGATGGTGATTTGAAATTTTAGCATTGGATTTGTGTACTAGGAGTGGATGATTTAATGAAGATTATTCTTCGAAAATCCCATAGTTCCCACTATTCTATTCATCCCGATTTGAGTAAGATATATAGAGATTTGGGATAGATTTATGGTGGCATGGTGTTAAGAGTGATATTGTTGAGATTGTTTCTCAGTGCTTGAACTGTCAGCAGGACAAGTTTGAGAACCATAGGTCTGGTGGATTGATGCAGAGGCTTCCTATTCTTGAGTGGAAGTGGAAGTGGAAATATATTACCATGGAATTTATTTCTCTCTTGCCTAAAAATTTTCATATCTTCAGTTTGATTTGGGTTATTGTTGATAATTGCACTAATTCTAGACACTTCATTCTGGTTGATACAACTTACAGTGCTGAGAGGTTAGCCTCCCTTAATAACCAATAGGTCTTTCAATATAATGGAGTATCAGTTTCTGTCATTTCAGACCAAGGTACCCAGTTTACTTCTCAGTTTTGGAGAGCCGTTCAGTATGGTATGGGTACGAGTTTATTTGAGCATGATATTTCATCCTCTGATAGATTGTCAGTTCGAGCGGACTATTCAGGTCTTGGAGGACATGTTGAGAGTGTGCATCCTTAATTTTGGTGGTTCTTGAGATCAATATTTTGCATTAGCAGAGATCACGTATAACAACAACAACTATTCTAGTCTTCAAATGGCTCAATTTGAGGCTTTGTATGGTAGTCAGCATTGTTCTCCTATTGGTTGGTTGATGGTTTGGTGTCCAGATTACAGAGTATCAACCTACTTTGGGATGCCTAGGATACAACTCAATTTATCTAGAATAGGTTTCAAGCTGCCTAGAGTAGGAAGAAGAGTTACTCAGACTGCAATCATCATGCCTTGAAGTTCATTGTAGGTGATAGAGTCTTCTTGCATGAGTATCTTATGAAGGGAATGATGAGTTTTGGTAGGAGGGGAAATCTTAATACCCTGTATATTGGCCCGTTTGAGATTCTAGAGCGGATTGGTAGTTCTTAAAAGTTATCTTTATCTCTTATGCTTTCAATTGTACATTTAGTTTTTCATGTTTCTATGTTAAGAAGGTATGTTCTTGATGAGTGTCATGTGCTTTGGTATGATTCAGTTTAGGTTTATCAGGGTCTCTCAGTTGTTGAGGAGCCGGTGTTAATTTTGGATAAAGAGGTTCGAAAGTTAAAATCATGTGAGATTTCGATGGTTAAAGTAAAGTAGAGATATTGCCTCTTGGAGGAGGCAACTTAGGGAATTGAGGGTGTGTTGAGGTCTTAGTATCCATATATGTTTGAGGCTTCAGGTAATTCCTTGTTTTGATTATCGGGGACAGAAGTCCTTTTTAGTAGATGATTTTTTAATGACTTTACAGTCATTTCTTGATTTTTCTTTTGATTGAATTCTAGATCTTTCCTGTAGCATCCCTAAGTCATTTATGACTTACAGGAACCGGTGGTTCGGTTCCAAGGCCGTTGTTTTGGTTGTTATGACTGTTTCCCTATTATAGAACATTTATAGTGAACTTATTGAATTTAGTCAATATTCTATGAAAACAAACTCAAAGTTAAATTCTGACAGTTCCTTTAGCTTTGGAATGTGGATTTTGGTCTAGTTGGACTCTTGACAAATCTATGAGCTTTGGTCTTAAGTTTGCGCGAAATTACGTGTTTTAGGTGCTTAAAGTTGCCATTATGGAGCTTGAATGGTCATTTTGTCATCGGAGCCGCAGATAAAATAGTTGGTTGTTCCATCAACTCCATACTGTCGAGTTTGGTTTAGATGAGATGTTCGTTCAAGTTCTGGGCCATGCGAGCTCATTTCGAGCACTTGGTTGGAAAATTGGTTATTTTTTGCATAAGATTGACCTTGGTCAAACTTTTGTCTAAACAAACTCAGATTGGAATTTTGTCTGCTCCATTGAGTCTAGAACTTTGTTTCTATGTGGTTTCCATATTTGGGTTGTGTTCGCCAGAGTACAAATCCATTCCTAGCCTTATTTCAAAGTTGTTTGTATTGATGGTTTGTTGTTAATATTAAGTTGTTATCCAGTGCATAAGTTGTTTTTCATGTTCGTAGATTGAATCCACGTGATCATGACAAGCGTCCTTTCTTGATCATCGCAATCGCAGACAATAGTCCACGTGATCACATATCTTTTTTTCCTGGGTTGTTGCATGCCCTTGTGGAAAATGTAGTTTCTTCGATTCGTGAAAATTTTCTACATTAACTTTATTGAATTTCACCCAAAAATCCCAAAGTTTTCTTTACTTTATTTGATTGTTTCAATCCCTTTTCATGCTAATCTTAGCTCTAAGTTTTGGATTTAGGTTCCTACAGTGTGGGGAATATTTTGATACCCTTTGTTCGAAGCTTTGGGTTAGCAGGCCCATTTTGACCTATATTTTTATCTAAACTATTTTCATAGTTTTACGGGTATCATTTGATTCATATTAACTTCTAGGTTACGTTTTGATAATTATGTAATCATTGGAGTTTATTTGCACTCTTTTGGGTTATTTTTAGAAGTCCGGGCATCTTTGGGCTGTATTTACTAGCTCTTCCTCGGAGGAAAAGTAGGATATTCTTATGATCTTAGACTAGGCCTATATGGGGAATGATTGTGATAAATAGAGATCCTTGGTTGGTAGTTCTAGGTTGGCACTCATTAGTCCGCCTTTTTGGCTACATATTGTTGTTGTATTTGTGATATTCCCCTAAGTGGTCTTGATAGACTCTAGAATATAGATGATAGTTTATTGGGAATACGTAAGTCCTAAATATCGACTTAGCCTGTTATGTTTGCTGTAGATATTAATCTAGCAAACCCCTTACTGCACCAAATAAAAGAAAAGTGTAGGTAGGGGTCAACATGAGAGGATCATGTACTGAGTAGGTATCATCAACTTACTCATAAAAGAAATTGACATTTACAAAAATGACAATGATAAACCCAATTATGACACTTATCCCACAATTATCATGTAACAAAAAAGAGTTGCATAAACAATTATAGCAAGACAAAGAAGAATAGATAACACCAATCCACACAATAGGGGTCAATCCCTCCACCCCATACTCTTTTTTGAAGTATGTCTTTTCTAATTTCATATTAAGTCACACTAAGCTATTAACTTTATTATTATCATCTCTCAAACCGACGTGACACCCCTCTTACGAAAAATATATAATCTGCAGGACTTATTGGGATTTTCCAGATATATATGTATCATATCAAAAACTGTAGCAAAAGAAGAATTTGACGCTTGCCATATTTATACCAATCACTCTTTCCACTTATCTCATAAACATTAATTCATTCTTCATCAATTCCGATCATTACAATATTTCACAAGCCTTCTCGTCATAAAGCTTCATATGGATAGGATAAGTGAAAGATTTTAGATTCTATAATATTAGGAAAAGATGATCACTATGAAATTATATCATCATCAGTAAAAAACTACAAGAACATAGGAGATTCCACATCATCATCAAGAAACTATAAACCTATATTCAGCATCTATCTATCATATAGAACAAAGCATAACCTACTTAAGTGAGGAAGAGAGCACAAGTTAATAAATGGCTCCTTACTTCCTCATGACATTAGACAATTCTTAGTCCATTGCAATTTATATAAATAATATAATGCATAAAATGAAGTACAATCAAGGAACAATGCAAAACAATTCAATTATAGCACCTTAAACCTCTCCCATGGCTTCAAGCCTAACTTGGGATTTTTTTCAACCTAGATTATCATGAAGACCATCACTTTAACAGTAATAATGGTATGGGTCACTACAGTAGATTGTAATTCACCCATCATTTGTCCCCTAACAATCAAAGAAAGAAGAGATTTGAAGATATTTGACTTTGTGATCAACTATGGGTGTCTCCTACTTATACTGGAATCTGCTTTCCTTGATACTTTCTTAAATGGGAAGTTCTTCCACTAGACCTTAATTATCAATCGTCTTACATCTTATCTTGTGAACATTTTTACTAAGAACCACTATAGGCGCCTACTCATATGCTAGGTTCTCATCTAGAACCACCAAATCCCATGTGATAATGTGATACTTCTTTATTATTGGCACATGAAACACAGGGTGCACCAGAAAATGAGATGGTAGGTCTAATCAATAAGTAACCGGACCTATAGGATCTAAGATCTCAAAATTACCTACATACCTTGGGTTTATCTTTCCTCCTTAAAAATTTATAACACCGTTCATGGGTGAAACTTTGATCAAGTCTTTCTCTCACGTTAAGTTCCATTTCCCATACTTTCCTGTTATTTTACCCTTTTTGTTTACTTCATGCCACAAGAAGATGTTCTTGAATAAACTTTACCTTCTCCATAGATTCTTTCACCAAATTAGTTCCTCGTGCCTTTGCATCCCCAATGTCAGACTACCCTATGGGATATTTGCACCTCCTCCCATACAAGGCCTCAAAGGTATCCATATCAATACTGGAGCGATTTTTATTATTTTATCAGAACTCATCTTAGGGAAGGAGCTTATCTTGGTGACCTCCAAAATCTAAGACACATGCTTATAGCATGTCTAACACTTGAATAGTCCTCTTAGATTGACCATTAATCTGAGGGTGAACGGTTGTGCTCAAGTCTAAATCAGTGTCCAACTCATCATGAAACTTATCCCAAAAATGAAAAGTGAGTTGGGTACCCCTTCCAAAAATAAAGGGAGTAGAATACCACGTAATAACCATACCTTCTTAAAAAATAGCATAGCAAACTTGGCAGAATTATACTTAGAATACACTGGGATGAAATGGGTAGACTTCATAACCTATCAACAATTACCTAAATGGAATCAAAATGCCTTAGGGTCTTGGGAATACCCATAATGAAGTCCACGGATATAGTCTCCCATTCCCATTTTTGAATGGGAGAAATAGTTGCAATACACTACTAGATTTCTGGTGCTCATACTTCACATTTTTGCATTTCTAGCACTTGTCAACAAAATCCACTATATCACGATTAATTCAAACCCACAAATAGTATTGATTTAGGTTGCGATACATCTTATTTTCACCTGTATAAATGGAGTCTATGAACTATAGTCCTCTGTTAGGATTGTATGAATCAAGTCATTAAATAAGGCACACACACTCATCCCTTAATTCTTAAGACTTCCTCACCATCAATTCAAGCATTATAGGATTCATCACTAAGAACCTTGTCATGAATATAATTTAGTTTTGTCATTAAATTACTTACCTTTTATCCTATCAAATGAGGAAGAGCTTGACTCCACATTGGATAAGATTCCCCTCTTTCAGTCACCTTGAGCATTAAGAAGTCATTAGATAGTGTATAAAAAACTTTTTCTAATGGCTACCTATCAATTTGAAAATTGAGCTAGATCCTCCATATTTACTAATCTCCTACTAAAATCATCTTCCACTAAATTAGCATTACCCATATGTTAATGTATGGCGACATAATAGTCTTTCAATAACTCCATTGATCTCCTCTGCCCTAAAATCTTTCTAAATAAACATATGCTTCAGAATATTATGGTCCGAGAACACCTAACACTTCACCCATAGAGGTAATGTCTCCACAAATTATGGGTAAAGAGAACTCCTGCTAACTTCAATTCATCAGTCAGATAGTTTTGCTCATGGACCTTCTATTTTCTTGAAGCATAGGAAATTACATTCTTCTCCTGCATTAGCAGTAACCCAAACCTGAATACGAAGTATGATAGTAAACCATAAAATTCTTTCCCTTAACTGGAAAGGAAATAATCGATGCAGTAGTTAGAAAGGTTTTGAGTTCAAGGGAACTCTCTTCAAACTCTTTAGGCCACACAAATAAAATGTCTATTTCGTAAACTTGGTCATGTGTGAAGAAATTAAAGAAAAAAACCATTGACGAATTAGCAGTAATAGCCAGACAAACCAATAAAACTTCACTTCTGAAATATTAGTGGGTTGAAAAACCTTTTACTACCTCAATCTTCTAAGGATCCACCATAACCCCTTCCTTGCAAGTCACGTGTCCTAAAAAGGACACTAAGTCCAAACAAACCTCATATTTAAAGAATTTAAAATGTAGTTATTTCTCCTTTAATAGACCCAAAACCATTCATAAATGTTCCTTATGCTCTAATTGGGCCTTTGAATAGATTAAGATGTTTTCAATTAACACAATCACAATATAATCCAATAATGGCTTGAACAAGCTATTCATGAAACTCATAAAGGCTGTAAGGGAATTAGTAAGCCTGGAGGACATTACAAAAATCTCATAATGCCATATCTTGTTTGAAACATAGTCTTTGTCGCATCCTCTACACGAATCTTTAGTTGCTACTATCTTAATCTCAAGTAAATTTTTTAGAAGACATAAGAAGTCTATAAGTGGTCAAACATATCATAAATACAGGAAAGGGGATACTTGTTATTAATGGTCACTTGGTTAAGTTGCATGTACTCTATGCATATGCAAAGACTACCATCCTTTTACTCTATAAAAAAGGCCAAAGCACCCCAAGGAGAAGCATTGTGAATCATAACCTTACCCAAATTATTTTGTAGTTGGGGATTCAATTCTCTCAATTTAGACATAGCTATCATATAAGGTGGAACGAAAGTAAGATGGGTACGAGGATTTAGTCAATACAAAAATCAATGTGCCAGTCTAGTGGCATGCTAGGCAATTCTATGAGGAAAACTCCAGAAACTCTCGCACAATAAGAGATGACTCAATTGGTTGTACCATAGAACTTTGTTCCTTTAAATGATCCAAGAAAGCCAAATAACCTTTCTCCACCAACTTCTTAGCATGAAAGAAGGAAATGAGCAGACTGGGGAAGAGTGAAATCCCCCTCCGACATCAGATGGCCCATTCCAGCTTGATTACCATGGTAGTCTTGGAATTATAGTACAAAATTGCAAAATTAAAAGATAGACAAGGCATACCCAAAATAATGTCAAAATCGATCTTGCCCAAGGTAATCAAAACTACAAATGTCTTCCTCCCCTCAAACATCACACGACATGACCTAAACACCTTCTCAACAACTACAGACTCACCTAAAGTAGTAGAGACATGCGTAGGAATATCAAGCAACTCATAATGCAAGTTAAAGCACTCAGTGACATGGTAGACACATAAGAAAAAGTAGATTCAGGTTTAAATAAAAGAAATACCATACGATCACCGACTAGGAGAGTACTTTTGATGACATCAATGGATGCCTCTGGTTATAGCCTCCTAGGAAAATCATAATAGTGGGTTCTATCACCTATTTGATATTTCCATTACCAGACCTAGCTACACTAGTTCTAATAAGCCTACTACCTCAGAAGGACTGATATCTTCCATGACCTTGGCCACCACACCCCCTGGAGTGACGGCCCCTACCATAGATTCCTTTTCCTCTAGCATTTAGAGCTACCGCAACCTGATATGACCGTCTTGCCTAATTGCACATCAAGAAATGTTTTTGTATATGGCCAACCTTGCCATACTCCAAATAGGTATAGTCTAGGGTAGGTCGCTAGGATAGAGGAGATAAATAAATATAACCTTCAAACTCAAAAAAGGTTGACTAACTCCTGACAGGCCCCTAGTAAGAACCAAAAGTGAGGAATGAATATGTTGAGATGAACAAAACCTAGAACTCTATCCTTAGGAGTAGGACCTGCTGAATTTACATCCCCTACAAGATCTCCTATACTCTGTAGTCTTATCATAGAGAATTTAAAGCACCCAATAACACCTAGTCACATTGACATCAAACTCATTAAATGAATACTAACAACAATAGTACAAGATAATCAAAGGAAAGATACTCAAGTCTAGTGTCCATAACAATCCCTACTTCACAAGTCCAGTCACGGTAGGAAGGGTACATCCGACGGAGCCGAGGAATGAACTTGTAGGATAGGTTTTGAAATTCTTAGAGTAACACCAATACCATAATAAAGTTTAGCAAGCATGCAAAACTAGCTTCATAAGTCCATCCATTGTAGGAAGGGTACATTGATGTAGCCAAGAAATGCACTTATAAGATAGGTTTTGAAATGTTTATACCAACATCGATACAACTATCATCCAGAACCATCAATTCTCACAAACCATCATTAATAAAGGCATTTTAAAACCACTTTTCAACACTTTCAGGGGGTTTTTCATTTCAATCACAAGAATATATACAAATTAGTAACATAATAAATAAGCAATTCACCTTATACACCTGGAAATTTTTTGTTGTTGTCAGGACCCATGGAGGCTAGCTAAGCCATGTGTACCTATCACCTAAGACTCATATAGTAAGATAATCCATTTAGTCACCTCAGATTAAATGGTAAGACTAGATAATTTTGTCACATCAGACTCAACTAGAAAAGACGGGGAAATTAAGTCACCTCAACCCTTAGTTGGCAAAGATCGAGTGCCATGACATCTTCAAACTCTCATAAGCCCAGATTTAAGTAAAAAAATCCAACAACAAAAGTATTATAAAAGTCAAGGAGAAATATGGCACAATAACTGTGAATAAATCAACAAGCCGTCACACAGGTAAACTATTAACCATGGCATAAAATCATAGGAATAAAACCCACATACGAGAATGTTCCTCAATCAAATACAACAATATAATGATTTAACCAAGGCCTC
>JBDJHY010192042.1:0-11817 GCA_039654485.1 Withania somnifera | reverse complement strand
TTATAAAATAAAATAGAAGTACAAAATTATTTGAGCATATTTTTTAAAAATAAAAATTGAATGTAAAAAATTATTTGAATGCAGTAATAAAAAAATTAATGAAAAAACATTAGAAAAAAAAAGTGAAGTAAGAGAGAAAAAGAAAAAAGGAGGAGAAAAAATCAGAGGGAAAAACTATAAAGAAATTTAAGTTAAAATCAAGTAAGCAAAAGAGGAAGGGAGCGCTTTTAAAAAAGTGTTTTAACCGAAATCAAACATGCACACCTTGGTACGCTTGCATCTTTAATTCATGTATTCTACCAACGCAACCACTCCAATTTTTGAGCAGTGGATACTATTCAGATAATATATCATAATTTTAGTTTTTTCTTATATAAATATATATATTTACGTGTAGGTTAATGAATGATTAAGTACTCATAATATTGCATGTGGATACATTCTTCCTAGTAATGGATAATGATAGAGATGGTTAATATTATATGACTAGCATCATGGTCATTGTTAGAAGTAGTGATGGTGATTGTTGATAATTTTAATAGTAGTGATTGAAGAATGTGTGGTGGTTGATAATAGTATAGTTAGTAATTGGCGAAGTTACTAGTTATAATGATTGAGTTCATTAATAGTAGGAGTTGACTTCAATAATAGTAATGGGTTATTGTGATGACGGAAATAGTGACAATAGATATAGTTATAATAACAAGGGTCGTAAATATGATAGTAGCGAGTAGCGACGTAGTGTAGTGGTTTTGTGACGGTACATGGTAAAGGTTGGTGTATTAATTGAGTGATAGTAAATAAAATGATGGTGAAAATTATTTCCAAAATTTTTAATAGTCAAAATTAAATAAGTGGTCAACTTTTATAAGATAAATAATTTTTAATATCAAACATCTTATAAATTGCTTTGACCTAGTCAAACTATCATAGTGACGTGACTAATAACGTCTGCATCTTGTCACTCTAATGTTGTACGATGGAGACTGATCGCCCGTTATTCTATGATCACCACCTCATCCTTTTCAAAATTTATTTATATGTGTGTATAAAGTATAAATATATGTATTATAAAATTACAATGTTTTTTTTTTTTTGTTTTGCACTATATTTCTCATTTTCTGTTCTGAAGTCAAGGTCCATGTTGGTTTCAACCAAGAATGCCTTTCAAGAAAATATTCAATATATAGATTGGTGAATTATGTCAAAAGTAGGTAGCATTACTTTTAGATGAAGTTGGGTGCCAGATTATTTTAAAAGTGACCCAACATTTTGCTGTTTGATTTCAAAAGTAAGACGTCCTTACTTGCAATTTTGTCCCCCATTAACTTCAGCTTTTGGGAACAAGACTGCATATATTGCATGACTTATTTGCAATGGACCATGCTGATTAACCATTCAAAAATTTAGGACATGCTAATAATTGAATTTGAGATAATTGATATATATCAAGTAATTTTTTAAATAAAATATAAAGTTAAGAGTCAGAAATTACGGAATTCTACTGAACTCATAAGTTCAATGATAAATATGTTTATGTGCGGCAAAATTAACTTATAAAATCATGGCACGCTCCACCCATTTAGGTTTGGGTGAACACTTATTTTATTGATTCAATTCATTTAAAATCGATTAATATGCAATTTAGATTGACCTATGCGATTCTTTGTGTAAATATTTTTAAAAGGAAACACTTTTATCTGATATATTATACATAGCTATAATATAAGAAAAAATGTTTTACTAGGAACTCAAACAATTTTTTTAGAAGAAATGAGGATTTAAAACTTAATAAAATGAAATGGATTAAATTAAGACCGATTTTTAGCTTAAATAATTTTCGAATGAATCAATGATTCATTTATTTATTAACTGACTTGTTTTAAGTATTGACAAATGACAAGTAGAAGCAGTTCTTGGTGAAGCATAAACAAATTAGGGTCCAATATGGAGCTCACTAAAAGTAATGTCTGATAAAAACTTTGGTACTTTAATTGATCATTCTTTATATAGTTTTCATCGGAGAACGGGATAAAGTAAACGAGAATAAGTTATAGTTGCCTTTTCATACAAATGACAGACTTGGTTAATTGTGCCATTAATTTGATTGGTAATAAACACAAATGTATGTGCAAATTAAATAAAATTTCCATGAATAAATTAAAGAATTACCATTAATATTGTGGGCACAATAGCTGTCGAAACTTAAAAAGAAATTAGCAAGTAGATAATTATATCCCTTTGGACATTTGCTGGAACAGCTTCTGAAACTGGTCCCAGGCCGTATATATTGATATAAACGGAAAAAAATATTAACTTAGGTTATGCTTTCGCACGCAGGATTTTTCAATCTTTTCATATTTAATTAATTAAATTATTTTATGTAATATTATTTTTCAGAAAATAATTTTTTTTAAAATGAGAATAATTACTTTTTTGATAACTAGTCAAAAAAATAATTTATATAAATGACGCTCTAAGCTCATTATTTGCTCCCACGTCTAGGACGCCCATCCCCAATCCCTAATCCTAATGACGCCCAACCCTGCCACCCTAAATAGCTCAACATTTGAAGTATTTATATATTTCAAAAATAATATTAGTTTTTACTTATGTAGCAAGCACTAAAATATATTTAAAAACTCATATTTTTTAAGAAAAAAATTCTCAAGAGTAAAATCATTTTCCTTCCCACCTAACATACCCTATATCATTCTTTTTTTTCTTCTAATGAGCTTATATATTTTAGCTACTTGGTTCGAGAGAATTCACACTATGGTAAGAATTCTGATTATATATCAATAAGGACACTAGGTTATCGTTCCCTAACCAAGAGCTGTTACGCTAAGGCATAGTTTTTATAATTACATTACAACAAGAATGGTGAGTTAAAAATTCACTTAAATAACCAGAATGCAATAAATATACCAAGTATGAGAGTTTTTCCAGAATGATAAAGCCAATACGATGATATAATCTCAGATAATTCCTGCAAAACAAAGTCTGGGGTGGTCCTCGGAATAAATCTCTGATGCTTAAGTTAGTAATATCCTCAAGAAATGATGTACAATTTAAGTAACAATATTTGCATACCTTTGCCTCTGGATTTCTGAGATCTTTTATAGGTCTTCTTTGTAACTGTCACATTTATTGAATAATCCTTCTAATGAGTAACTGTTGCTGTATTGGTGGAGCCTAATTACTCCATAACTGTTATTGCGTTTCTGGTAACTTATTAATTATTATTTATAGTGTTTTATTAGTTTATCATTATTCTACACTATTCCACCCTCTAGGAGCCGAAGTATGTGCTTACACCACTTTGGCTAATTGTTCAAACGCTTATTCAAATTATCCGCTTTTCCATATTAGAGCAATTGTAACAAAAAGTATTGGCAAAGGGGTTTGATACTTTGTGTTTATTTGTTCAAAATTGGGCGGAAGCTTTCCCGCCTCCTATTTTTGTCATATGTCAACGCCATATGACTGGTTGACACGTGTCACGAGTATATTTACAAACAATTACTCTTCTACAACCTTTTTCCTTGGGACTATACATATTTACTGTGCCGCCTCTTCATACCAGATCTCTTGGGATTCTCTCCTTTGCTTCTATATACTTCTTTTCATCTTCTTTTTTCTTCCGTCTCTTTTGTTCTTTACTTTTACCTTTGCATTTTCCCTTCCTTCATTATTCATTTACCTTAACCAAAAGCTTAAACAAACAGTAAGTATGTCTTTTTCTACTTTTTCTTCTCGCTCTTATGAGGCAGAAGTTCATCAGGTGAGTGGTAACCCTAATCTTTGCCTTCTTAAAACGGCATCTCGTACTTTAAATAAGTACGATTTGTTGGTTACAAAAATCCCTAGCAGTTTAACTATGAAATCTGTCCTAGTTATGCTCGAGAAATATCACTTTCCTACTGGATTTGATTTATTTTACGCGGCCCTTCCGATAGGGCTTGCTCCCCTTCTATAGGATACTGTGCCATGTATAGGGACTATCTAGTGTCCGGGCTAAGGTTTGCTCTTTTGGCTAAGGTTTTGATGGCTTTCAATTTGTGCCTTAGCCAATTAACCCCTAACGCCGTATGGAACATTGTGGGCTTTACCCTTGATTGCTCACGAGTCGGGGTAAGACCCACTATTGATTCGTTTAAACATTTTTTTCTCTATAAAAAGTACACAGTCTTGCAGGGGTTGGTATTTTTTTACTCCCCTGAACAATTATAAAATTTTAAATCTTTCTAAAGTTTCTGATTGGAAGGATTAGTTTTTTTTAAAGTCACCGAAGAATATTTTTCTTAAAATGGTATTTAGGTAGGATTAGGTCTAGCCCAGCCAGACTAGTAGACCCTTTAGATTTGGACCTCGTCGATCGGGTCTCTCCACACTCATGCCATTTTTCGGATATAGACCTGTACAGGGCAAGAATTAATGCCTTTAACCCGGGTCATACTGTCGATGAGGTCACATTAACCGGGAGGTTGCTGAGGGGACTCAAGGTAGATAAAAATCTTCTTATTTCCCGAAATGATATTACCTTTCTTCCTTATTCTTTCTAATTTCCTGGTCTTTCTTTTCCAGTGGTATGAGTCCGACTTGGTGATCAAGCTTCTTCTGGTCCAGCCGCTCCTATGGTTAAGGAGGTGGCTCCTCCCCCTCTGAAGTCTATACTGGATGTCATAACCCGGAAAATGTCTATAGGGGGACGTCATAAAAGAGCTAATGTAGCTCAAGAGGCTTCATCAAAGAAGAAAAATCCTCTGAGGTATCTTTTAGCAACGACATGTCGCTAGGAGAGATTAACTTGGTAAGTATTCAACCGTCGATTTTCGGGGTACCTTTTTTCATTTAATTTCTGACCTTTTCTTATTTTCAGGCGTTCTCCAAAGCTGCTTCTATCCTAGACCGAAAAGTGGGCCAGGCAAGAGATGAATTTCGCCGGAAAAAAGCCAACGAAGAGAGCTGGAGGTTTGTCTGAAAGCTACCGAGGAGAGAGCCTAGGCGGCTGAAACTGAGAAAAAGGTGGCTCAAGAAAAACAGCGAGCTGCAGAGGACGCTTTAACTCTCATGAAGAATGATTATGCCAACCAACAGGGGGCTTTTGCTGAGGCATTTTTTGAGAAGGTCACTATGACGAATACCTTCTCGGAATATGCTTCCTGTATTGGGGATTCTATAGTCGTCGCTGCCCGGACGGTAGCTTTAGATGAAGTGGCAATTGCATACCCTGAGTTGCCTATTCAAAGCAGGTTCAGATATAACGCTGAGGCCAAAACAAAAGCTACATATAATTTTATCAAGGAAATCGTTAATCGACCAACCGAGATGCCTTTGGTAAAATTTATTTCTCAGCAGCCTACTCCGTTATCTATAGCCGAGCTAAAAACATGCGAGGTAGATATGGACTCAGATATCATAGAGTTTATTACTTTCGGGTGCAGGTCCTTATCTCCTACCATCCCGGAAGAATCTCCTGAATCCCCAATAGATGAAGTAACTACATCATCCCCTGCTGAACCCTTAGTCGAAGTTGAGCCGTCTCCGAATGTGGAGCAAGTCGGAGCTGACTTGTAGTTAGGATCTCTTTGTAAAAAATGTTGTTCTTTTTGTAACTATGTCATTCAATGTTTTATAAATGGAGATTACTTTATATTTTTTTCCAGTTGTCCATTCTAATATTTTTGATCCTTCAATTTAGCAAATAATTCCTTATATGCTTGAACAAGTGGAGAGAGAAAACTTCTTCCTCCGGAGGCTCTTTCAAGAAAAATCTAAAGTGCTAAATACAAAGAATGAATTTATCCGGTACTTCAGAACCCGTTTATCAAAAAATACTGACTTTTAGGGTTTGATTGGAAGGCTTAAGGAATCCAATAATGAAAGAAAATAACTTGTACAAGAAAATGGGGAGTTACTTCGAAGGCTGAAGTTTTCTCAAGAAGACATACAAAAAGATGACGATAAAAAGCGGTTTAAAAAAGAAAACGGGGAATTATCTCAGAAATTAGAGCTGTTACGGGGTGATATAAGGAAGATAGTGGATACTACCGAAATATCAGTAAATTTTTGGAAATGTAAAGTTGTTTAGCTCCGTCTTGACTTTGATCATCATGAAGCCGAAGTAAAAACTTCGGGATCAAATAAAAGTGTATGAGCGGATCATTGTTAGGAAGGTGTTTTACTAAGCTTGGATGAGGTTGAAGATCGAGTTCAACAGTTAACAATAGAGCTAGAAAGCATTGCTTCCAGCTACGGGGTTAATTCCTCAGAGTATCAGACCAACCGGTACATTCTAGAGAATCTGGTGGCAATGTACGAGGATGTAAAGAAGAGACCCCAATATCTACGGGGAAATACGCAAGCATTTTCAAGCCGGAAAACACCATTATCTACTAATGCCACCTCAATTTCTTTCTGTGGTAATGCAACATCTATAATTCCTGATCAACCTCAGATTAGTTCGAGCACCATTGTTCCGGTCCCACCCCGTAGGGGCCTACATCGGGCATCTAGAGATAAATAATGTATATCTTGAAATGATAACCTCTAGCCTTTTGAACCAGCTTTGTATATTTCAGTGATATTTTTATGGAAATCTATATAAAAGGATAACATTGCAGCATTTAGCTGAACCGATTTTGATATCGATTTTTTCTTAGTCCCTTATGCTAAGTTGATTTTGCGGCTATTTCTAAACCGAACTCCTTTTTTTGGAGTCGTTTTATATGATGACGATTTTATGTATTGCGGCTATCGCCGAACCGAATACCCATTTTCGGGGTTGATTTATATCAGGATATTTTTGGGGTCATTTTCCAATATCAAAACTGTATCGGGGTCGTCCTCGGAACATTATTATTCTTTACTACTAAATTGTAAAAACACAAAGCATGTATATAGAAAAGTAAAAAATAAAAAATGCATTCTCAATTTTATTGATAAAAATGTCTCAAATTGCTTACATACCATATGTGAGGTATTTTACTACCATCCAATATTGCTAACTTGTAACTTCCAACTTCATATGCTTCCATTATCCGATATGGTCCTTCCTAGTTGGCTTCTAGCTTTCCCATCCTCTCTGCACGGCTGGCTTCATTTCGTCTCAAGACAAGTTGACCAGGACTAAACTGGGTGTTCTTTACTCTATTATTGTAATATCTAGTCATAGCCTACTTGTACTTTGCTTTGGTGATTGCTGCCACTTCTTTTTTTTTAGTCTAGCATATCCAGGTTCGCTCGGAGTTCTTCTTCATTTTTTGGCAGGGCATAATGTATTGTCCTTAGGCTAGGAACTCCTATTTCTGCTGGAATGACTGCTTCTGTTCCATACACTAGGTTGAATGGAGTTTCTCCAGTAGGTGATCTAGGAGTAGTTCTATAAGCCCATAAAACATTAGGTAGATTTTCTACCCAATCTCCTTTAGCTTGATCCAGCCTTTTTTTAATCCCTGGAGCAATGTCTTGTTTGTAAATTCAACCTGCCCGTTAGCCTGTAGATGCGCTACCGAAGTAAATTTCTGGATAATATTCATTTCTTCGCACCATAGCTTGAAGGGTTCATTTGAGAACTACTTTCCATTATCTGAGATAACGTTTCTGGGTTTTCCAATTCGACAAACTATGTTTCTCCAGACAAAGTTCAAAACTTTCCTTCCAGTAATGGTATCCAGTGGTTCCGCTTCTACCCACTTCGTAAAATAGTCAATAGCTACTACCAAAAATTTTACTTTTCCAGCAGCCTCAGGAAATGGCCCCACTATATCAATTCCTCATTGATCAAAAGGCTATGCATTTTGTATGGAAATGAGCTTCGCTTGGGGCTTCCGGACCACAAGAGCATGTAATTGAAACTTTCGACACTGTTGGACAAACTTATGTGACACGTGGAACATTGTAGGCCAATAATAGCCCCAACGTAAAATCTTTTTTGCTAATCCCCTCACCCCTACATTGCTTCAACAAGATCCTTCATGCATTTCTTGCAAAATATACCTAGCCTGAGTTGGTCCTACACACCTTAACCATGGCTGTAGAAAAGACCTTTTTTAAACAATATTCTGTCTTATAATACATATCAGGGGGCTTTCATTATCATCTTTTGTGCTTCGGCGGAATTAGGTGGTGTTTCCCCTGAGACAAGATACTTGATTATTGGTGTCATCCAATAGTCTTCCATCCCGTCTATCAATGAAATCTTAACTTGGTTGATACTCGGATGGGATACCTCCTCATTTAACACCTTGCCATCCGGTTTCGTCTCTTTAGAATATGCCATTTTTCTAAGGGCATCCATATTGGTGTTTTGTCCCCTAGGGATCTTGGCTATTTTAAAATAGGAGAATTCTACCTGTAACCGTTTTACCACTTGGGATATTTTTTTAACTGTGCATATCATGCTTCATATGTTCCCTACACTTGGTTAACCACAATTTGGGAATCACTGAAAACAGAAAGGGACTTCACTTTCAATGCTCTAGCTAAGCGTAACCCCGCTATCAATGCTTCAATAGGAGATTCTTTCTTAGTGTTATTTTGATCATTTTTCGCTCTTCTTTTTTGAGGATTTTTATCATTTGAACCCAGTGGCCTACCACGCTTCAGGAGTTTTTTGGACTCAGAAGCTATGACACTAGTTGATGGTCTTTCTAGAACATTAATTCGAACAAGCACATTCACTGCCGGGATATGTGATTCTGTTATTCTTTTCAAATCAGTAAATGCATCTGGCATTTGATTTGTAATTCTTTGTAAGTGGATGATCTTCTGGACCTCCTGCTTACATATTGGAGCACGTGAATCATAATGATATAGTGATGGAACTCTCCACGCAATTTCTCTTTTGATAGGTTCTTTCTTCTCTCTCCCTAATTACAAAAATTTTATTTCATCAAACCGACACTCTGCAAATCGAGCAGTGAACAAGTCTTCCATCAATGGTTACATAAGCTTTTATGGTCCTACTAGCTAACTAAAGTTCCCAAACCAAGAGTCAACAAAGTAGAATTTTGCCTTCATGAATCTTCTAAAGTATCATTTATGAGTTTGAAAGTATTTTTACACAGTTTAACATTTGAACTATCCAACTGAGAATTCAAAACAAAATCCCTGAGTAGAGATTTTTGTCTGCTTTTCTTTTCCACCTCCATTTGATTAGCTTACATTTCAAAAGTAAGTCAAAGTACAAATACTAATTTAGGGATAAAAATTGAAAAGGTAAATAGCAAACGACAAGAGACTAGTAAAGTGAAAACATCTAAGTAACTGACAATTTTATTAACTGGACCAGGCATGATGTAGGCAGCATTAATACGAGGATTAACACATTTATAACGAGTTGTTTGGTACGTGGAAGAACAATAATAATATTAAAATAAAATTTGAGATTAATTTTATTTTTATTGAGTTATTATATGAAATAATTTTAAAAATTTATATCATCTTTATATTAAAATAATGATATTATTATTAAAGATAAATTAATTCCGTGTGATATATCTCATTTGAGATACCAAATAATCGAAAGAGTATAAAAACTTATAGCTCACTACTAACCATTGACCAGTGATGCACCATCTGTAATTGTTGTACAAAAGTTAATTGTAGGTACCCCACCCCCCATTTATTACAATATATTAGCCTCTATTATAATTTATGTCTTATTATATGCATTAACAATTACAGACTACAAAGGAGTCACTTTTTAGTACTTTGGACTAACTTTTAAGTTTTAAGTCTATGGACTAATTTGGGATTCAAGTTTGAGTATTTTGCTACAAAGACCTTCTAGCATTAGGGATTCAAGTTTGAGTATTTTGCTACAAAGACCTTCTAGCATTAGAGGTTAAACTATTTATGTTCAAAGTTCTATTAGTCGTATATGCTATAACAATGTTGAATTTTCCTGTTTGACTTGAAATAATTATTCAATTATAATCAGTACAGTTTCAAGTAAATCAGATTTTGATTTCTAAAAATCAAAATAATTACTCTCCGTCTTAAAATATTTGTCAGATTTTTTTTTTAAAAAGTCAACGAATATAATTTTTGACCAATATTTTAAGATGTATTTTTTGATGATTTTGGAAAAAAGAAAATTGCATTTTATAGCAATTTTTTCATATAGTTTATGAATTATCTAAATTTTAATTTTAAAATATTAAATTAATTTAATTTAGTTTTAAAAATTAATCAAATTAACCCATAAAAATAAAAACATGAGATGGAGGGAGTATAGAAAGAAAAAGATATTAAAACAGCTTCAACCCAGATTTTCTCCTAAGCTAATCCAAACACAATTTTCTTCAAAATCATTTTTAAAAACACTGTACCAAAATAAAACACAAACTCGTGAGTTTATTCAAGATCCAAAAGTTAACAACGCAATGCAGTAAGTCATGGTCTAATAGCACGATAATATATGAAACTTTAAATAAACCAAACCAAATCTAGAGCATGTGGATCTGGGTAACTAATAAATAAATAAAAAGTTGTTAACAGGTGATCAACATAAGCATCACACATAAAAAGTACTCTCTGTGTCTTAATTTTAATACTATCAAAGTTTAAATTACATTAATTTGACCAATATTTTAGGATTCATTTTTTATTATACTGACATGAGAAAAAAAAATCATCTTGTAATACTTTTCATATTATTTTTGAATATTTAAATTTTAATTTTAAATATTTAAGTTGATTTAATTTGATTTAATTTTAATTTTTCTTTTCACACCCCGCCCTCATTAAAAAAAATTCTCCATCGTAACTCGAATTCTTAATCTATCAATTAATAATGAATATTTTGAAACCAAAAATCTCAGAATACCACGTAAATTAAGATGGAAAAGATTATACTAGCAGTAGATTGATTTGTAGAACCATTCAATCATTTTTTTAATACTAAATACTATCTTATTTATTATGTACTGTGTATTAATTAACTTGTAATTTTCTTTACTCGAAAGGATAAGTTAGCAACAGGACCAAATGATTCAACCCATAAGAGGTTAAAAAGTAGAGTTACCAACCGATATTCAGAGGCCGATTGGCTGGCCGGCCCCCTTCTTTTGAAAAGCGTTCCTTCACAAGCACTTGTAGAATCATCTGTGTGCAACTGAGGGAGCCTCTGCTATGGCCATTTACACACATTATCATGTTTGTACTCCCTTTAACCTTCACTAACACATCGTGCTTTTTCTTTCTTATTCTTCTTCTTTCATGGCTACTTTTGTACTTCTTTTACTTATTTTTCTTCCCACATTATGCTCTGGTCAGCCAAATCCACAAACCCTTTTGGAAGTTCAAGCTCTTACTTCTTTTAAACTCAGTATTCATGATCCACTTGGTGCACTCATTGACTGGGATACTTCATCCCCTTTTGCTCCCTGTGATTGGCGTGGAGTTTTCTGCTTAAATGGCCGAGTTAGTGAACTTCGTCTCCCTCATTTGCAACTCACTGGTCCACTCACTAACCAAATTGGTAACCTGCGCATGCTGCGTAAGTTAAGCCTCCGTTCCAACTCCTTTAACGGAACTGTTCCACCTTCGCTATTCAAATGTACCCTTTTGCATTCGGTTTTTCTACAGGGGAACGCATTTTCCGGTAAACTTCCGTCGGAGATATTTAACCTTACGGATTTACAAATCTTTAATGTTGCCGGAAATCAGTTGTCCGGTGAAATCCCCCGAGAGATTCCTCGGAGTTTACGATACTTTGATGTTTCTTCAAACATGTTTACTGGAGATATTCCGAGGAATTTGTCTGAACTGTCTGAGTTACTTCTGATTAATCTTTCTTACAATCTATTT
>JBDJHY010192032.1:0-11817 GCA_039654485.1 Withania somnifera | reverse complement strand
ACACACACACACACACACACACACACATATATATATATATATATATATTCTCAACTAAAATATTATATAAGATACACTACTCAATGCATGAAGAGGTTCTTACTCTGAGCTACAATCTCAATATGCAATATTATGCAAGACGAAAGGTTTATAAGTGAAACTTCAACTTTCAAGAGTATTAGTAGAACTCAGTAGGTATATCATGACTTATTAAATTTACAAGGTAAATATCCTCTTATTTAAAACTTATGTCAAACTTTATCAATGCTAATGCAACTTATCCTTTTGGAGCTGATGTAATAAACTACATGAACCTCTAAATGAAACCAACATAAATCCAATATGAATACAAAAATACTGATGAAAAACAACAATTGAAGTTTTTATAACCAACATACTCCATGTGAGTAGCCACAGAGTCTAACATGTTGTCCCCATGCTTGAGGGGCTCCCTATACCTTGCCAAAGTATAGGACGCTCATAATTTAGTGGATCCACTAACTACTAAAAATATGCCTAATTAGGCCATAATATTCTACATTTGGCAACTTAGTTTATGGGATAGGGGGCTTGTACCTGAATCCGCTTGGTGCTAATACAACTTCCAAAAACTAAAACATATAATTGCTTCTACTCTTGACCAGTGTGACATATTTTAAATACCAACTGACCATGTAAAATCTATCTTAGTTTCTTTGGAAAAATGGTTGTCTAACTGGCATTATTCTCTTCTTTCGCAATCGTGCTCATCTTTTCTCAACCTGTAATTCAGGTAGCTACAACATCTTTTAATGTCACTACCTCTGAACTAGGCTTAAAACTTTATAAATCCAAAACATTTTTATTTTATGAGAAGTTCCTAATGCAAGCTTATAATATATAAGATGAGTAATGTTCATGAATTTATGATAATTACGACAAAACAAGTTATTAACATTGAAAACTAACAAATTATGGACACTGCCATGAATCTTGACGCTCTTACCATGTATGAATATGACATGAACAATTCAATCAAATTGGTACTATAATGAAATCCAACTCAACCTCATTATGGACATATATATCCATAATTAATCATGGAATTATCAATAACAATATTAATATGAGTAACTAATCCATGAGAAGTAAATTCATCAGTATTAAGACAATTGGGATCACCCTAGAGTCTATGTTCACAACTTGAAAATTAAACATAAGAGTATATGTAGACACAAGGGTGGAAGTCAACCCTAGTAGAAGTCCCTACATAGTTTTCCTAGAGGTAACGACATAAATTGCTGAAGTATTTTTTTCCCTGGAACCTTAGCCTATTCTTGAGAGAACTTAAGAGAACTCATTTAAATTTTCTAAGTTTGAAAGTAGGTAATTAGGGAATATCTAAAGTTTGGATATTTATACCCTTCCAAAACATATATAGAATGAGGTAATTTTAGTATTAAAAAAATGGGGAAAGACCTTAATAACCCAAAAAATGGGTAAAAAACTGAACTAGGTAGCTTCCACGGTTGGGTTTATGGACCATCAATTGGTCCGTGAAACATGGTCCAAAATTTCTCATTGTAAATGGACTAAAATGGGTTTCATGGTCCATATAACAAGTTTATGGACCATAATCCTTAATTTAAAATCTATCTAAACTTAAATAATTTTTAGAACAAAAAGAAGGAGTGAATGGTAGTCTACATACAACTCTACGGCTTGTGATCTTTATTGTGAAACTAGGTTAATTGACTTAACCTAGTGAAATGACTTTATGGTGGGTTTCATGGTCCGTCAACTTATTTGACAGTCTGTGGACCCAACCCTAAACATGGAAATTTTTGGATATCCTTTCTAACTCTCTTTGTTTAGTCTGAATATAGTTTAGGATGTTTTCTAACATGTTACATTATATCCCCTTTGATAATATTCATCCTCCAATGAATATTTAAGATAAAATAAAGGGGTAAAAGCTAACTAATTAACTACTAAACTTGCACAAGGAACTGACTAAGCTAAACTAATCATTCATGACATTCTAATTAAGCTGGACTAACTACCATAAACTCTACAAATATAGCATGAATACACTCAATGGTACTCATGCAACTCTAAAATTCAACATGCGACTTATAAGGGATGATAGTTGAATGGAGAGGTGAATTACCTAACACTGAGCTGGTGTTAAGAGGAAACCAATGTGTGTATCTACTCATCATGTATTTCTCTACTTTCGAGGTAGATCCCTCAACTAACTAGTTTCACTATAACACATTGACAGATGCAACCTCTTTATTTATAAGCTTGCGAACCTAGCAGTCTGAGATCTTGATTAGTACATTCTTATAGTTCAAGTCATCTTGAATACTGGTTCTGTCAATTGGCACTACCAAAGGATGGATCTGCATGCGCTTTCTCAGTATAGAAATTTTTGGATATGGTGAACTACTATTATGTCTGCCGGAAGTTCTAGCCTATACGCACATTACCAATCCTCCTCAAGATCTTATATGGCCTGATATAACACAAACTGGGTTTGCATTTATTTACAACCTCATGACTTTCTTCATAGGAGACACCTTCAGGAATACCCAATCATCAACATCAAAATCCAAATATCTCCTCCTCACATTTGTATAAGACTTATACCTACTCTTTGTTGTTCACAATCTTTCTCTAGTGGTCTGAACTCTCTAAATTTCATCATGAACTAGCTCTAGACCTATCTTAGCTGCTTTACCAACCTCAAACCATCCAATGGTATACCTACACCTCCTCTCATACAAGCCTTAATAGAACAATATGAATACTAGAGTGATTATGTTGTTTTACACAAACTCTATCAGAAGGAAGTGGTCATCCAGACTACCATTAAAGTCAATCATACACTCCCTAAGAATATCCTCCAGTCTAGATGGTCTGTTTAACCTAACCATCTATCTGTTGGTGGAAAGTTGTACTAATACAAACCGGGGTACCAAGACCCATCTGGAACAGCCTCTAAAAATGTAAGGTAAATTGTATATCTCAGTCTGAAATAGTATATAAGGGCACCCCATTCATTATAAAAATCTACTTAATAAAGATCCTCCAGTCCTCTACTAAGTAATTGGTATGGACTGGTAAGAAATTTGATGACTTAGTCATTTGGTCTTCTGTCACCCATATAGAATTATATGGACTCTGAGTGAGCTATAAACTAGTGACAATGTTCATATTAATCACCTCTCACTTCCATGCTAGTATCTCAAAGTTCTAAAACTCACTTGCTAGTCTCTAATTCTCTACATTAACCTTCTAGCAATTAGGACACAACTATAAACTCGTCTATCTCCTTCTTCATCCAATTCCACCAATAGACCTCTCTTAGGTCCTTGTACATCTTAGTAGTACTGGGTGAATTGAATATTTTGAACTGTGAGCCTTAGATCAGATCATCTTCCTTAACCCATCTACATTTGGCATATATAAGAAGCCCTAATAAAGAAGTACAACATCTCCCACTTAGGAGAAAACTTATACCTTTTATTTCTAAACTGCACCCTTTAACCTGAACCAAGATTAGAGCATTATCCTTATTCTCCTTCCCCTTAACAACTAAGGATGATTTAGAAGCATTCTTAACCAACATAGCCCCATCATTAGTACCAACCAATCTAACTCCCAGATATGTAACCCTATGCACCTCTCATGTTAAGTCCCTCTTACCCTCATTAATATGGGTAACCCTACCCATCGATAATCTGCTAAGGGCATCAAACACAATATTGGCCTTCCCAAGATAATACATCAAACTCATGCAGTAATCTTTCAACAACTCAAATCACCTCCTCTAATGACTAGATCCTTCTGAATGTATACATACTACAAGATCTTATGGTCGGTAAACACATCCACATGCACCCCATAGAGATAATGCCTCCAAATTTACAAGGCAGACATTACAGCTGCCAACCCAATATTATGACTAGGGGTAATTATTCGTATGACCCTTAATCTACCTAGAGTCAACCCTACCGTGTTGCAACAAAACACACCCAAGTCTAACCCAAGAGGTATCATAATATATTACAAAATTTGATGTTCTCTCTATTAGAATCAGCACCTGATCTGAAGTCAACTTAGTTTTCAACTTTTGAAAGATTTTCTCACACAGACTTGACCACTCGAACTTTACCTTTTTCGGTGTTAATTTGGTCAAGGGATAAGTAATGGAACATATATCTTGAAAAATATGTGATAGTAATTATAAAAACCTAGAAAGATATGGAAATCAAATAGATATAGGGGTATGGACTAGTTCTGACGGCATCTATTTCTGTGAGTCTACCCGGATACCCTCATTCAAAATGATATGACCCAAGAAGGCAATTAAATTTTTCCAGAATTCACATTTGGAGAATTTGACATAGAGATGACGGTCTATAAAAGTTTGACGATCAACTCTAATATGGTTTATATACTCCTCCTTAGTTTTGGAATAAACTAGAATGTCATTAATAAAGACTATCACAAATAGGTCCAAGTACTTCTCTAACACCCTATCTATGAGGTCCATGAAGTTTGTGGGAAAATTAGTCAAAAAAAATACATAATCACAAACTCAAAGTGTCCATAGCAGGTTCTGAAAGTTGTCTTAGAAATATCATCCTCCCTAACCCTGGGTTGATAGTAACTTGACCTAATATGATTTTTAAGAACTAGCTAGCATCCCAAAGTTGATCAAACAGGTCACCAATCTTAGGGTAGGATATTTATTCTTGATTATGACTTTGTTAAGATAAAGATAATTTATGTACATTCTAAAGGAACCAACCTTCTTTTGCACGAATAAGATAGGGAAACCCTAGGGAGACACATTAGGCTAAATGAACCCCTTATCTAGAAGGTCTTCTAGATAATACTTTAACACTCTAAGTTCCATCAGAGCCATTCTATATCAAAAAATAAAAATGGCTGAGTGCCCAAAATAAGGTCTATTCGAAAGTCTATTTCCCTAACAGGAAAGACGCCATATAGATTCTCTAGAAAGGTATCTGAGAACTCCTTAGCTATAGGAACTAACTAAATACTTGGGGATTCAAACTCAGAGTCCTTAACCCGATTAAGTGGTAGATACAACCCTTAGAGATCATATTTTGTCTTTCAGAAAGGAAATAAAATGTCCTTTAAGAACAGCTATACTACCCTTCCACTCAAGGACTGTCTCATTATGAATATGAAATTGAAATTAGACAACTTTAGTCCTAAAGTAAACTTTGGCATATCATGAATGAATCCAATCTATGAAAAGGATGATATCAAAGTCAACCGTGTCTAACTCAATGAAGTCCGCTAGAACAACTTTATTAAGGACCAACACTAAATAATTCTTGTAAGCTATTTTAGCTCTGATAGATTCACCATTGGCATATAGCTAGAGAAAGTCTTAGTAGACTCTTAAGAGTAACTTCAAACTAACTAGATACATACGAGGAGACAAAGGATAGGGTAGCTCTAGGATCTAAAAATGCATAAACATCAAAATCATAAATTCTCAACATATCTCTAAGTACATCTGTAAACTGTTTCTGATCCTTTTTTGAGCCCAATGTAGTAACCAGCCCTTGCATTGGCTACCACTAGTGCTAGAAGACACACCCTGCTAAGATAGGAAGGTTATCGGTGCTACTGTAGAAAATATAATCTGAACTCTACTACCACCACCTTCCTAATGTGTTGTAGGGAAATCTCTAATCCTATGGCCTATCTTCTAACAGCCAAAACAACCCTTCAAAGGACAATCCTAAAGCTAGTAACTAAATTGGTCATATTCAAAAGAAACATCTTCCACAAGTAAATAATGACCTGTGTGGTTCTTTCCACACTTTTCATAAGAAGGGAAGATACGCCCTCCTATAGCACTACCCTATAAAATTCTTTGAGCAGATCTACCATATTGATTCTCTGGAGGTCTAGAGTTCTGAAAGGGGCACCTAAATAAGAAAGGGTTGGTACCTTAAGGATCTTTTGTTGTTTCTATTACCTGTTCCATCCAGCCGACTTAGGCTAGTTGAACTTTGAGTTGTCATCCTTCGCCTTCTTTCTTTTATAGCTTTCTCTTAGATTTTCCTTTTCATCCTATTTCCTTTTCATCCTAAATCTGTTCCAGGTGAACCATCGTTCTTCCTATATCCATATCACCATTGAGCATAGCTTATCTCCCTTTCTTCACCAAATGAGCAGAGATACTAGAAAAACAATAATCATTTTGTAGTGTATATCGGCAACCATATCCAGTGCATACCTAGACAACTAAGCAAACTTTATCTCATTCTCAACAACAGAATGGATCCCTACTCTAAATTTAAAAACTTATGGGTATTAATTTCCCACCTCTCTGAGAAAGAAACGACCTAAGAAGGCCTCCTTGAACTCAACCCATGAATGAGAGTTGCACCTATTACCCTATTCTTTTTTCATTGTATATTCCCTAGAAATATCCTTCAACTGATAGGTTGCTAAGTCTATTCTGCCAATACCACTATCCTTATCACATTACACAGCCAAAAAAACTCCTCATGAAGTTTTTTGAGTCCTCCCTAACTCTGGAACCATAAAACTTAGGAGTTTTATTCAAAGGAATTTCCTAACTATGATGACACCATCATTAGGAGAACCTACTAAGACTACTAGAGCTGCCATTTATTGTTATCCTTGAGCAGCGACAATTTGGGATAGTAATTGAATTACATTAATGAATTCATTTGGTGATATTGTACGACTAAGACTCATGAACTTAGGGAGTTAAAGCTAGATAAACCTAATCTGGCTAAGCCTAGTTTCTGCCTTATGGGTTGGTTGCCTATGAATTATTGCTCTTCTACGAGGCATGATTTGAAATATGTAAAGAACGAATTAGAAAAGAGTTTTAGAGTTAAACTCTATACCATAAAGTAAGACACGAGCAAAGGAAAACTTACCTAAATGCTCAGTAGCCTTTCTATTATACGTGTGGACACTTCATACCTACAAAAGAGACTCTACTTAATGTTGGTTTTTATATAGCCTAGGATACTTGAACCTATTGAGCTTATACTAAGTTTCTCACTCCTCTAGCCTATGATCTGACATGATAAGGCATTTAAAACTACTGAATAGTCTGGAAGTACCCTTGCACCTAACATTAATCTAATCAGATCATATACACAATAAAAGTAATATATTGCAAAAGAAATAATGGGTATGTCACATGAATAGAAATGTAAATAGAAAATATATTCATTGAATCTTAATACATCTTTTAACTTTGTCTGAAAGCCACTAAATAATTGAATAACAAAGATTCTAGGAAAAGTACCTAGCTAACTTGAAATAAAACTAAAAAACTGAAATAACTACTATTCTTACAATATCTATTAAGAAAGTAATAAACTAAAGAAATTATTATTCGCTAACCATATGGATCCATCTACTCTACTCTAGACTGTAAAATTTGGTTAATCGTGAGCATTGGTGACTAGCCCAATTTGTATGATAAAAGCATAGAGGCATAGAATATGCATCCAACTCATGTACTGGTGCAAGAATGTAACATGCAACAGAATATATACATATATATATATATATATATGTGTGTGTGTGTGTGTGTGTGTGCGCGAGCTTAGCTGGAATAGGACATAAGATAAACTATGGAATCTATGAATAAGTTCTAACTCTGAGCTACAATTTCAAGATGCAATATTATGCAAGACTAACAGTTTATAAATGAAATTTCAACTTTTAAAAGTATTGGTAGAAATCAATAAATATCTCATCCTCTCATTAGCTTAACAAGGTAAACAAACACTTAGTTAAAACTTCTTTTAATAATGAGTTGAACAATAATGGGAGTTTCTATAGACTATATACCTTATGTAAGTAGCCATGGAGACAAACATATTGTCCCAATGGTGGAGGTTTAATATTCCATACTTGATTCATGCTTCTAAACTTTTTTTGGGGTTTAAAGAACTAAAAATTTGTTCACATATGGGCACGAGTTGGACCACGACTCATGGGGAGGCACATTATAAGTCTTGATATCAACTTATAGGATGATGTATCAGATTTCCAAGTTCTTCCAGGCCTACATGAGTTAGCAAAAATAACTTGTAAGGTTCTATATCATGATTCATCCTATTGGGTCATGCATTATCCTATAGAAAGTTGATTTTCTAACCGGTTCTCATGATTTCACTTCATGAGTCATGGTATTAAATTGAAGGGGGAAGTGAACTTTCTAGTAGTAAAATTTAATCCCATGACTCAGGCCATGGGTAGTGGAGTGTCATTCCACAAGTCATGGAGTAGACTTTTGTTCTACTCCTGATAGTTTCTAGGTCAGTTAATAAAGGGTTATTCTATAATTTCCAAAGATCTTTCTATCCAATCCCATGTCATTTTGGTCTCAAAATGGGTAGGTTAATACCCCCAAACACTATATTCTACTCATTATTCATCTAATCAGATAAGGGCTAGGGTTTTATTAAAGTTTTCCCTCTAAAAGTTCAAGAAAAGCTAGAGTTCTTCTCTAAAGTTCAAGCCAATAATCCTCCCAGGTTTGGCTATGTGTGTTATGATAAAGGCTTCCTTTCACCCTTAAGCCCAAATATCAAGTATTTTGGTACATGCTAGAACTTAGTAGTCCTAGGGTGAATCCCAATATTCTTGTTCATGTTGAGATTGTGTTTAACATACTCTACATCATTATCATTCTCATTACATGTGTTCATGATAGTCGTTCAAGAAATTAAAGACTTCAAATTTGAACTATAAATTGAATAAATTACTATTAATTGTAAAGTATAGTCAAGTTCAAGAGTTGCAAATCCCTTAAGTGGAGTTTAGATATTGTTCATGATTTTGTTAATAATATCATAAATGGTTGTCAAAGTTCATTGTTTGGTAAATTGTAATGTTAAAAGTATGAGCTATGGTTATTATCAAGTTTTTATGATTCGTAAACTAATGATTTTGGATTTTTAAATTTAACCCTGATTTAGAGTCAATCAAATTGAAAGATAATTTAATGTGGCTTAAATATTAAATTCAGTCAATTCAAGTATGAGAGTAAACAGAAAGATGGGAAGAGTCCAGAATAATATTATAAGAAGTAGAAAACTACTAAAGTTAAGAAATTTTATCCTTCCAAATAAGAACTAGTCAATCCATGGGGGCAGACACTTACATAATACCATTCGGTGATCATAAAGGTTTAGAACCATACCATTTATTGTATCTGTATCTAAAAAATAAGTCCATAAGAACTTTGTGGATAAGACAGAAATAATTATTAATGGTCAATTTTGGTAGCATTAGCACCGACAGTGTTCAAGTGACATAACCCTTATGCCAAAACTTTTATAGAAAAAAGTAGGAAGTTCGTGGCCCAATCTGGCATATTTGTAGTTCACGGCTCAGTGTGGTATTTATAGTTCATGGCTTAGTGAATCCACTAGGAGTTAGTTCAATTTCCTTACCCTGGAAAGTTAAGGACCCAATCCAACATAGGAATATATGTTAGATATTGTATCCATGTACACGAGGTGGGTCGATTATAGAAACATTCCAATGTTTTTCAAGGGTCAATCCGAGATGGTAAGCATTGAAAGAGGGCTTTAACTAAATTCTATTTATTTTCTTGGTTAGACCTGCTGAGTTAGCATGATTTTATACTTGGTTAATTTATACTTTAGAGTCAAAGCTTTTAACTAATAAACTATTAAACTTGCATATTATTACTTTATTCGATTTCAAATTTGTTCAGTCATTGTATAGAAATGAGTTAGCCTATTATATATCCTATTTATTTCATACTCATATATTTAGTACATTCAATGTACTGATCTCATATTATGTGTTTCATGTCTTATATCATGTAGATATTGTCATTATTCTAGACACCCATGGTTAATTGGATTAGCGTCCCTAGAGCTAGCAGACTAGTGAGCCTCATTACTCTAATGACCAGAGATATTGAATTTTGCTTCTTCCATTTTAATTTGGTATAGAATTAAGCATTATTCTTTATTTTATATTTGGTGACTAGCTAGAGATCTTGTTTTAGCAATCCCATATTTAATGAGTAGAGTTGTGTATGAGCCAAGGGTCCATCCAAGTCTACTAGTGGATAAGGATGCCATATTGAACCCAAGGGGTGAATTCAAGGCATGAAAAACTTGGTATCAGAGGAATAGGTTTAAGTATCCTAGGATGTATGAAATCTATCATTAGGTAGAGTCCTAGTTATGGGTACAAACTGCAGCATACTTAATAGAGAGGCTACTGAGCATACAGGAAAATTTTCCCTTTATTCATGATTATATTTCGTGATATGGCATTGAACTCTAAGATTTTATATTTTGATTTATGCTTCATGCATTTATAGATCATGGCTCTATACAAATAGACATCTCATTATTTTAGAGGCTGAGGTCAATAAATCTTACTCCACCAGTTCCAACTATGCTGAAACTGAACAACATTACCTCAATAGAGGTACATAATCCTCTAGAATTCCATGGTTCGAGAGTGAGGGGGGATCCATAGAACTTTATTGATGAAGTTTGTCATATCTATTAGATGTTGAGGGTGCTAGATGTGGATAAGATGAATTTGGCATATTACTAGCTAAAATATATTGCTAGGTTTTGCTGTGATATATGGAAGAATAATAGGGGAGTTGTATTTGCTATGCCTTCGTGGGATGAGTTTGAGGAGGCATTCATGCGTAGATTAGTTCCAAGGGAGAAGAGGAAGAAAAGGATTCATAAGTTTCTAATATTGGAGCAGGGCTCCATAGTTGTGTCGAAATTAGCATAAATTTTATGAAGCTCTTGAGATATTCTCTGGAGATTATTGCTGACATACATAATAGGATTGATATGTACGTGGCTAATATTTCTCCTTATTTGATTCAGGCTGAGTGGAAAGCTATGTTGAGTAGTGATATAGATATTAGCAGGTTGATGGTCCATTTTAAGTAGATTGAAAAGTACAAGGCTAAGTGGATGAGAGTCAAAAGAGTAAGAGGTCTAAGACAGTTCATTCTACGTCCAGTTAACCTAATCCTGGAAGTGGATTCAGGAAGCAGCAGTAGGAATCTAGGAGATCATCCCCTTCTTCATCCAGTTCTCTGCCCTAGAATTTTAGATAGCCTCAGATTCAGCAGTTCACGCAGCTTCATTGGGTGTAGTGATAGAAGGAGCACTCACTCGATATATGGTACGTGTGTAAGAATCATTCAGGTCCTTATATTCTTTAAAAGGATGGATGCTTTGGATGTGGTTGGGCATGTCACAATCTTAGAGATTGCCCTTCAAAAGGGTACTTTAAATGTGGTAAAATATGATATAAGGTTATGGATATTCCCTTAGATAGATAGGGAGGTGTTAATGGTATATCTTAGCCCAATGCAAAAGCACACCATCTTGAAAAGGCACTTCTTCTAATACTGGTGAACACCAGCACCAAAACCATTTTTATACTTTGGTCCCCATAGAGGATCATGAGCAGGTAGTTGATATTATGCCAAATATGTTGGGGGTTCATGGCATTGACATATATACATTGTTAGACCCTGGAGATACCCTTTTATTTATATACCCATATATTGATAGACATTTTAGTATAAGTCCTAAAATCTTATTTGAGTCTTTTGATGTTTCTACACCTGTTGGTGATCCTATTATAGTTGAGAGAGTCTATCGTAGTTTCCTTGTGTCTATTCTAAGTATGCTTTTTGCAGCTAATAATCATGAGTTAGATATGGTAGACTTTGATGATATTCTATTCATAGAGTATCTCCATTCATAT
>JBDJHY010192024.1:0-11817 GCA_039654485.1 Withania somnifera | reverse complement strand
TATTATTCCGCATGAATTGCAGTAGTCCTCCGCTTCGGCTACGGACTACGGGGTTTGGTTCTCCTACTGGTGGTATAGTAGGTGCCATCATGATCCAAGAAATTGGGTCGTGACAGAAAAGCACCCAGTATGTATGATCTTGTCTCCTATGCTGACCCACACCGGTATCAGCACCACAAAAACACTGCAAAAGTATTGTATGACTACTACAAACAGAGGTAACTAGTAGGCATCATATGCGGACCGGGAACAAATAAAGCATAAGGCAAAGTGAGATAAATAAAATAAGTCACAATAATAAGTAAGCAGTAAAGGAAGATAACTATGCATCTAATTACATAATAGGTACAATATATGGCTACACACAACTGAGATAAAGAATTTAAAGTTAAGCAAGTAGATCTATGTACTTCTATCTTACAAAATCAAACTACCATGAAACACGAGCTAACTGAATGCCGAAAATCTATCTAGGCTCTAGTAAGTATAGAAGGTAACAGAAAAGATAATACATATAGTAAATAAAGGCATAAAGTAAAGCAAGGAGAAAATATAACCAAAAAAGGCGCCCATAATCCAACTGACTTCATGCATAAAATAACATAAAAGACCTACCTGATCCCCCATCTTGCCTGTAGGTACAACCAAAAACAAAGAAGGAACTCATCGTGACTTCCCTCTAAGCCTAGAGAGTACAAAAAAAGAGATAGCAATGAATGCAAGGGGGTGGAATAAAGTACTAACTATTAGGGGTCCTAGTCTACACTTGTAGGTCCCACCTTCCAAATGCAGCTATCAGCTAAGCACGGGAGATCCCACCTATGAATAACAACCCTTAGCTAAATATATGAGATCCCACCCCCGAATACCATCTCCCAGCTAATCACAGGAGGTCCCATCTCTGAACTAACAAACCTCATCCAAACACTAGAGGTCTCACCTTGATACCACAACCCCAGTGATATATATAAGTACGAAAACCTCAGTCTTATCTCATATTACGGAAATAGCTCTATACCGCATCATGGTAGTGAAAGTCTAATTATAGAAAACTCTTTCCATTTTAGTTCCATTAGAAAATACAATTTTTGATATCATTAGGCCTTTATAATAACATATCCACATTGGGTCCCACTAGGCAATCCATTACATAGGCTAACACTACTATGCCTGCAATGGTACAATACAATACATCTAAACAAGCCCTCAGAATAGACTAGGATCAGACAGAAGCCACTAGCTAAGAAAAAAACACTCCCACAGTCATAATATGGCCCCACGTAGGCTCCCCAATATAAAGTCACCCTCAGAAAGTCCATAGCAGCATACAACATTCTAGCACCCACTAGGTCTCTTTATGGGACCCTCGAAAAGTAAAAAAAGAGGGAAAATTTCTATAAAAGGGCCACCAACCTAAAACCATTCCAACGACTAGCCAACATAGTAAAAATACCCTAAATTTCCTTCTCTAAGAGGAAGGAAGCCTAGCCTACCTGGGTAGTGGTGAAATTCCTCGAAATGTACCCACTATCAGCTATTAGCTCTGAATCTTTTTAAACTATCAAATTAGGTATACACAAATAAAAATATAGATAATGATACTTATATTTCCAAGTGAAATCCAGGTCATAAATATGGACTAAAAATGGTGCAATGGGTCTCGTAGCCTGAGAATAATAAAAAAATATGAGGAGGTAGGCCTCATATTAAGGAACACATGATCCAAAAGTAAGCTCAATTAGACCCTAACTAGCTCCTCCAAAGGCCAAGAAAAGATATGCAAAAAATGAAGAGAAATGTTCAAGAATTTACCA
This sequence comes from Withania somnifera, assembly GCA_039654485.1. NCBI lineage: Eukaryota > Viridiplantae > Streptophyta > Magnoliopsida > Solanales > Solanaceae > Withania > Withania somnifera. The sequence goes on along the minus strand of JBDJHY010192024.1, from coordinate 10,003 downwards.
CGCTAAAATCATGCATGAACGTACCTGGATAAAGAGAAAAAGTTCACACGACACTACACTAAGCTCAACTGACAGTGATCCCAGCCGAGAGTCAATCATTTACACCAAAATTAACCTACAAGGATCAATCACCGTTAAAGCTTAGGCACAAGCTTCAAGGGAAGAAGATGGAAGAAAAACTTAACCAAAACAAGGATTTATTGTGAGGAACCACTTCCCCAAAACGCACTAGAAGTTAAGACACTCTAGAAATAGAATTTAGTTAAGGATAAAATATTTCAAAGAGGTTAATATATGGAAACGGGTTTGAAAATTTTGGGGAACAACCTTATATAGGCCTGGGCGCGATGCTGCCCAATCGCGGTGTCGGCCACACCTTAGCTTAGCATGATCATGAAGCCCTCTGTGCGATTATACAGAGTTCCAAAAATCCCATACCATCACGATCGCGATACCTACTATGTGATCTCTCTAAAAGAGTAAAAGAGGATTAGTGCGGTCACATCACAAGAGTGCAATCATGCGGTCACATCACAAGAGTGCAATCATGTTGAACATCTGGGACTATAGATTTTTCTACAATAGCTAAATTTTAGAATGTGGTCATGAAATTTAAACGGAGTCCAAAAAAAAAAGACAAGAAAAATATGCAAATTTGATGAAAACCATATTCCAAACTTAATGGAATCGATTAAATGATCAACGGAGATCGGTTGAGAAAAAATAATCCCATACCAAATTGAATAAGAGCCACCAACTTCCTAACTTTATACAAGGACCCTTAAAACAAGATCGGACACTTGAGAAGTACACCCATGACCTAAATTTCCAAAATTAAACATTTTGGAGCTAATAGAAGAATCAAAATTCCAATACAACACTCCAATCATCAAAAGCTATCCCAGACTCGAAAATGAACTCTGATTGAACTAAATTTCCAAAACATAAATTGAACTTAAAACAAAAACTCCGGGACACAAACCAAGTGTAAATATAAACAAACATTGAAATTATTAATCTAAAGGAACTATCAAAATCTAATTTTGAGCGTGGTTACCAAAAATTCACTCTTAAGTTCCACTATTTCAAGGTTAAGCCATCAAAAAGGGAAATTGTGGTCACAAGCTATAAAGATGCTAAGGCATCCACCTACTAGTCCCAACAAGTAATAAATGACTTGGGGAAGATAAAAAAGGTAGTAACATAAAAAAAAACTAAAAAGCAAGTAAATGACCATGCGAGTCATTATAAAATAAAATTTTTTAATAACCTGAAATTCGAACTTACATCATAGAGCATCGTTAATCGATTCCCTGTCATGCCTTGTGTCTACATTATCAATGGTTCATGACATCCGAAAGCACCAGACGTGGCCTTGATGTACCCGTGAATCTGTAGTATACTAAATAATACTGAATATCTGGCAAGTAGAGTGCTATATGTAAGAATAATTAACACATAGAACATATCATATATGTTGAATATTGCTTACATTATTTGAAAGCCATAAATAAGTAATATAAAAGAAAAGCTAATCAAGTCCCCAACTAGCACAATTCAAAAAGGTTGAAGCAGAAATACTATTATTTAGGATAATTAAAAATATAGAGAAAAGTTTGTCCCCTGATCATGATGATTCACCACTAAGAAATATGGATCTACAATATATGTTCAACCTCGAGCATGTGTATTGATGTATAGATCTACATGATAAAAGAATATAGGTATACGAGTATGCAACAGTACTTTTAATATACTGAGCATGCAAGAAAGAAACATATAGTAGTTGACTGGAACATAGATCTAAGGCTATGCATAAGACTGAGATAAATATGTAGATGAGATAAGTTAAAATGAGTCTAAACCATTTAAAATAGTTAATGAATGTTGACAACAAAAATAAATCATAAAATTTACAATAGGATATGAAGTCAAGAAAAAGTTGAACTCAATAAAAAATTAAAATGGTAAGAACTTTGTTTATGAAAGTTGTTGACTACTGAAAGTTGAAAAATGTTAAGCAAACCCCAAAGTCCAACATCTAACCCCATGATAGGAGGGCCCTAATACCCTGCCAAGATATAGAGCCTGATAGGAGGGCCCTAATACCCTAGAGGCTCCACTAAGTCTGAGCTGATTCCTTATAGGCCTAAGCATAATCCTATGGCGGAATGTAGTTTTTGTGACTTGGGAAGCTGAAACCTTGTCCTCTCAATGCTAATATTACACCCAATATTGAAAAATTATTGACTTCTCTTGAAAAGAATAGTGAGACCTATTTTAGTGCCTAACAAACCTTGTAAACTGTACTATATAAGTTGTTGTCATTATAATACAAATATTCATTTTTATTTGATAACATGTTATCATTTCTGAGCTTGACTATCAGGAAATTCTGAGAAACTAAAACACTTCTATTTCTTTTAACTGGACTTACCTTTTAGTAAACTAAAATAAATGCAACTAACTTTTGAAAAACACAAAATCATGAGATTTAAGTTCAAGTTTGAGGCATTATAGTCAAAGTTCATCAAAACATAAAAATTTGCATAAAATTCCTGAAAACATGCTTTGTGTTATGAAAAAATATATAAATTATGAAAATGTGAATAATTAACATGATATATGCTGAAAAAATGATTAGATATGCTTTTTCACAATTATGAAACATTACCCAAACTTCAAGAATCATGAAATTTACTAAAAACTGGAGATTTTGGACTTAAGAGTAAAAGGAAAACCTTGGTGAAGTCTTACATACCTGAAATGGATCTTTAATATTGAATTTACTGTAGGTTTTGAGCATTTTGGAAGAATCCTATGCTTTAGTCTTAAGAGAGTTTGAGCAAACGTAATCTTTTTATATTCTAGAGAATATAATGAAAAATATAACTTTGGTTTTTTTATTCATCCCTAGGGAATCTTAAACATTACATATTTAGTAATTTATGTCCAAAAAAAACAATAAACTGCTCTTCATATTTACTAATTTGGAAAATGTGGCAGTATACCACAAGTCAACCTACGACTCATGGTTTGCATACCTGAATCATGAATCTAGTGGTGGTCTTCGAATTTAGTTATGAGAATTTTACCAGTATCCAACTAGTCTATGTCAAGAGTTATGAACTCACTTCATGACTCATGGTCCAAGGAACCAAATTAGTGGTTTTTAGGACTTGGGTACTATGAGTCAATAATACGAATCTTGGTTTACATTCCATGAGTCATGAGGAGGATCTTATATGAAGAGTTATATTTTCATATTGCAGGATTTCCATACCACTAGTTGACATGTGACTCGTGAAGTGCATTCCCTGAATCTTGGTATGACTTATGGTGACCTAGAAAGAATAAATTTCTATTTTTCAATTTCTAAGCTTAGATATTGACTTTCTAGATTAGAAAAAAAATGTAGCATTATAATTCCCCCTCCCCCTGGGTTGATTCGTAGTGAATGTTAAAGGTGAGTTTGGAGTGAATATGACTACCGAAATTGGTTAACTGAAGCTAAATATGATTATGAAACAAACTTATCTGGTTGAAATAAATATAGATGACTCTCTATAGAATGAGTGCATACGAGAATACTCACAAAAACTGATATAAAGCATGGTACTAGAGGAATTAAGCTTAATAGGGAGGATAATTACCTCAAAATGGAACTAAACTCGAAGGTAAAAAATAAGAATATTTGGTAATAATATCTACTTCTCAGTATCTCCATTTACAGATTGATTCCGTCAATGAACTTTGACTGAAGCTACTTTCTCATTTATAAGTCTGCAAACTGATGGTTTAGGACCTGAATAGGAATCTCTAAAAAATTAAGGTTGTCTATAATACCAATGTCCTCCATATGAACAACCAACAAAGGATCCCTCATGCATTTCTTCAACAATGAGACATGGAAAACTGGGTGCACTTCTACTTAGTTCTTCTAGAAGGTCTAACTCATAGGGAACATTGCCAACCCTTCTCAAAATATGATGAGAACAATATAGCAGGGGATAAGATTCCCCTTTTTCCCAAATATCATAAATTGTTTCATAGGAAATACATTCAGGAAGACCTAATCATCACATCAAACTCCAAGTCCGTCTTCATTACATCTGTATATGATTTCTGTCACCTTAATTTATACTCAATCTGTCTTTGATAATATGAACCTTCTAAGTAAAATCATGAACTATCTTTGGACCTATCTTGGTTTCCTTAAAAATATCAAACCAACCTATGGGAGATGTACACCTCTCTCATATAAAACCTTAAATGGGACCATTTGAATACTAGATAACTAGTTGTTCTTTTATGAAAGTTATATCAAAGGAAAATGGTTATCCTAAATACCCTTGAAATTAATTGTATAGGCCTTCATCATATCCTCAATGTCTGAATGGTCCTTTCTGCCTGACCATCTGTCTGTGGCTGAAAAGGTGTACTAAGGTGAACCTATGTACATTTCCCACTTAGGAGAAAACCTACACCTTATGCTTCTGCACTACGCCCTTTAGATGAAATCACAGTCTTTCTTTTCATTCACCTCTACTACTAGGGATGACTTTGAAGCATTATGAAATAGCATACCTAGATCATCTACCCCAAAAAATATGACCCAAAAGTATACAAGTATGTTCACCACTCTATACCTATCCTTCATATCTTTATCAGCAGGGTCACACTACCCATACATAACCTGCTATGAGTGTTAGCCACTATATTGGCTTTGCCTGAGTGATACATCATACTCATATCATAGTCCTTAAGTAGGTCTAACCGTCTCCTCTAATAATGATTAAACTCTTTCTAGATGAAGTCATATTGTAGGCTCTTATGATCAATGAAGACATCCACTTGCACACCGTACTAGTAGTGCCTCTAAAATTTAAGGCAAAATAATTGTTGCTAACTCAGTATCATGAGTCAAATAATTCATCTTATGAACTTTGAGCTGTTTAGAGGTATAGTAAATCACCTTACAATTTTTCATGAAAAACACCCGAGTCCAATACTGGAAGCATCACAATACATGACAAAACCCTCTATACCCTTTAAAGGGTCAATAGTGGAACTGTAGTCAACCTATTCTTTATCTTCTAAAATGTTTCCTTAGAAAGGTCTGACCACTCAAAATTTACCTTATTCTGAGTCAATATTGTTAATATAGAAGTTATAGAAGAGAACCCAAAAATAAATGTATAATAACACATAGCTAAACCTAAGAAACTCTGGATGTCGAAAGGAGATTTGGGTCTGGGCCAATTTCTAACAGTATATATTTTCTAATAATCAACCTAGATACCTTCACTAGAGAGGACAAGAACAAGGAAAGCTAGTGAACTTATCCAAATTTTGCATTTAAATATTTTGGGGAAAATCTGACTGTCGAAAGGTCTGAAGGAAAACACTATGAAGACTAGCATGCTCCTCTTTATTTTAGGAACAAATCAGAATGTCATCTATATAACGGTCACAATTATGTCCAAGTACTTCTTGAATACCTTGTTCATGAGGTCGATGAAAGATGCAAAAGAATTAGTAAAAACGAAGGACATGACCACAAACTAAAAAATGGCCATAACGGAATTTGAAAGCTGTTCTTGGAATATCACACTCCTAGACACTAAGCTGATAGTTACCAGAATGAATATTAATCCCAGAGAAGTTACTAGCACCTAAAAACTAATCGAACAAGTAATCAATCTTGAGGATAGGATACTTATTTTTTATCCTGACTTTTTTCAAATAATGGTAATTTGTCCATATTATAAGATACCCATCTTTATTATGCATGAATAAGATAAGGGAACCCCATGAAGACACACTAGGGCTGATAAAACCCTTGTTTACAAGCTCTACTAACTAATCCTTAAGCTCTATAAGAAATCTTGAGATATTCTATATGGAGAGATACAAATATGATACGTATTTGGGATGAAATCGGTTTCGAAGTATATCTCCCTATCTAGAGGGACTCCAGTTATATTCTCATAAAAGATATATGAGAAATTGTTGACAACTGGTACTCACTAAATCTTGGGGGTCTCAAACTCAGAGTCCTTTAACCCAAACTAAATGAAAGATACACCCTTTGGATATCATATTATTGGATCTAAGATAAGATATGAAATGATCCTTATAGACAGCTATACTACTTTTCCACTCAAGGGCTGGTTCATATGTAAACTGAAAGTTCACAACTTTGGTCCTAGAGTAAATAAATTGTATCATGACTAGTTTGATAAGATCCAGTGGGATGATTTTCTAACACTAGGATATTTTAGTAGACACTTCTAGCTATGATAAATTCACCACTGGGGTGGAGACAAAGAAAGGCTTAGAAAGACTCTCAGGATTGACTAAAAACTGACTAGATACAAAGAAAGGCACAAATAATTTGGTGGACCCCTAGCCTAACAATGAATAAACATTAATAGAGTGGACACATAAAATACTAATGAGCACATATAGGGCCTTCTCATTTCTGGAATACAAGGAATACAATCGATTTGGTACTGATTGCTAGAAATATTAGAAGATGTGTTTCGTTGAGTTGGGCGGGCTGTTAGGGCTGCTAAAGAACAGGTCTGGGTCTTGTTAGGAGAATTACCCTAACTATGTGAAATACACTCACTAGGTATGTAACCTAGCTGAGAGAAACCAAAAAATCCATTATGGAAAACTAAGAACTTCCCTAAATGGTTCTTACCATATTTACAAGAAACATAGTGAGTATGTCTTACTACCGCACTACCCTATGTGAAAGAGCCTGATCTTTTGAACTACTGACCCTACTAAGGAATGTAGTTCTAAGATGGAGCACTGGCTGAATATGGGGATGGTTTGCTGTATCTCTGCTATTTTTATGGCTATTATGAATGTGGTAGTCTATGTCCTCCACCTGATATAGGTTGACTGATCTTAGATTGGACAGTCCTAGGCTTTTTATTTCTGAAACTCTCTTTCATCTTGGCTTGATATGACTCTGTTTACTCCTTATGGACTATAAGGTGGCCAATATCCATGTATGAATTCAAAGTAGTTGTCCTCTTTTCCATAAAAAATTAGTGAGAGAGTCTAGAGACAAATAAGCTTATCTGGGTATGCATATTTGCAACCATGTCTAGTGCATACTTGGAAAACTAGGTGAACTTTATATCATATTCAACAATTGATATAGAGTTCTTATCCAAATGAAAGAACTCATGAGCATTAGCATCCTATTTTTCTCTCGAAAACAACTTGCCCAATAAGGCCTCCTAAAACTTAGCCCACGAAGGAGGGCTGTATAAAGTACCTTATTCTCCTTCCATTAGTCAACCTATGACCTAGCCACATCAAACTAATATGCTGTAAGATATACCATAACAATATCTAAAACTCTCATGATATCAAAAACTCTCTTGACTTGTTCTATAAAGATCTGCAGATCCTTATTCAACTTCGAACCACGAAACTATAGAGGACTTCTTATAATTTGACCACACCAACATTAATAGCAACTGGCTGAACTATTGGGTTCCATCTACTGCTAGGACTAAGCAGTGACAGTCTGATCTAATAACTGAATTGAATTCCTAAACTCAACTGTGATGACATTATCCAACTGAGGTGAGGAACTAGAGTCAGAGGAGACTGTTCCCTGGCCTGACGACGATGTCTAACTATTCTACATGTTTTTACTCTTTTGGGAAGTATGACACTCTTAGAGTTAAAATACATCACACTAAGTAATATATGAAGGAAAGGAAAAGTTTCCAAAATATCTCTCTGTTATAAGTTTGTCACAGATCATACCAATAAAGGAGAGTCTACCTAATGATTTCTTTAATATATCCTAGGACACCTGAACCTAGTGCTCTGATACCTAGTTTGTCGGATACTAGGGTTTGACATATTAAGTCTAATAAACCTATTAGATAAGGACTAGATGAACAAATTCCATGGGTTTCTTTAAGATTGTAAAAAATGCAAAATTCCCAACGATCATTTCCTCAAAATTAAGTCATCTTATACCATATTTGGCTTGCCTAGATGGTACAAAATAGAGATGTCATAGTCCTTTTGCAACTCAAACCACCTATGTTACCTTGAAGTAAGCTCCCTCTTTTTAAGAATGTACTGATGGTTATGATGATCAATGAATATCTCACAGTGCATGCCATATAAGTAATGCCTCTAAATCTTAAGCATAAAACTATCACCACCTACTCCAAGTCATGGGTGGGTAACTGAGCTGTCTAGAAGAATCTGCTATTACTCAGCCCTGCTACATTAAACACAAACTAAACCAACACCAAAAAGTATAATAATAAACTGAGTATACCTGACCCTAAACGGGAAGAGTTGATATCAGTGCTAAAGTCAATAGGCCCTTGAGCTTCAAAAAGCTTGCCTTACACACAAAAGACCACTAAAATGGAACATCCCTCCTGGTCAATCTATTTAAAGGATTTGTGGAGGAAAACAAACCATATACAATATCCTACCAACATAACAAGACTTTGAACCTCGATTGGGTAAGTGGTTCTGGGCCATTCACGAACTACCTCAATTTTTTTGGGTCCATAACAAATACATCCTTAGACACCATATACACTATTAAGTTTGTAGTCCCAAGATAGAACTAAAAATTTGAGGATTTTACATACAATTGTTGATCTCTCAAATTCTAGAGTACAATCCTCAAATATTGCTTGTAAACCCTCCATACTCTGCAAGTAGACAAGGATGTCATAATGAAACATAATGAGGAAGACATCCAAATAAGTTTTGGATATTCGATTCATCAAGTCCATGAACATATAGGTAATTATGAACCCAAAAGACACCACCAGGAACTTATAATGGCCTGGAAAGTCTTGAAGGCTATCTTAGGAATGTCTGCTGGTCTAATCCTTAACTGATGGTATCCATATCTTAAACCTATGTTTAGAAAACATGTTTGCACCCTGAAGCTAGTCAAAAGATAATAATTTTGCAACTTTGGATACTTATTCTATATGCTAACCTAATTAAGTTGTCGACAATCAATACACATACACATGGTTCCATATTTTTTCTTCACAAATTGAACAGGAGCACACTAAGGTGAAACAGTTGACCTGATAATCTCTTACCTAAAAGATCCTGATGTTGAACTCGAAGCTCTTTAATCTTGGCTAGGGTCCATAATATAAGGGGAGATAGAAAATGGACCGACGACTATAATACAATAAAGAGGAGAAAAAATGGCCTGATTCCGACTCAACATCAATAATGAAACCAATATCATGCTTACGAGGGAGTCTAGTAAACTCATTCAAAAGGATATCAACAAATTTGTGGACTATAGTATTGAATCAAGGGAAGGAGAACCAACACTAGCACAACAAACATATGAAAGATAGGCCAAAACCCCTCAACACAAACCTCCTAGCTTGAATAAAATAACTAATCCCGGTTGATGCATGACTAACAGAACAGAACCTTTCCATACAACTGAGGATATTCTAGGAATTTCCAATATACTAGTCTTGGCTTATCAATAAAAAATTGTACAACAAGAGGAATAACCACTCCATTCCCAGAATAACATCAAAAACAACCATACCCAACGCAATAATATTATCCCAAGTATCATAATCCTGGATAGTCACAACCTAGGATCTATAAACCTAATCCACTACCAAATTATCACCTCTAAGTGTAGCTCTACACGTAAGCTTAAATAAATAATTACTATAAAACATTGATGGATAAGTAAAGAATGAAGACGTATATGAATAAGTAGAGCTCGGATTAAATAAGGAAGAAGCTGGTTGATGACAAACCAAAACCATACATGTGTTAATTTTCCCCTGTTAGAGGTGTTCCTACGAATAAATATCTCAACAAATGAATAGATTGGATCATGTTGGAAAATTGAAGAGTTGTACAAGTTACACATTTTCCCACTACTTTGTAGAAAATCATTATGTATGAAGTGTTAGATATCTGTGATCCAATTGGTGAAAGCATCAAA
>JBDJHY010192014.1:0-11818 GCA_039654485.1 Withania somnifera | reverse complement strand
CTAATTCTAAGGCTTGTGGTTGACACACCATGTATGGATGGTAATTAATGTAACGTACTTTGTTTCCAGTTAATCGATTGTTCTTCTATTTTGTTATAATTGTGTTTATAATTGTTGGCCGCTTTTAGAAGCGACTCTTATGCTTGCTAGGTTATTGAATCCGATAATTGTGTGCGTGAAAAGGAATAGAAGGAGTGCTAGAAGGAGTGCGTTTATATTGCTAACCTTAATTCGAGAGTAGTAATATAACTAGCTAACTAAGAAATAATCCTGTAATTAGTTGTTTCGCTTGGGTAAATTAGGGAAGATAACTTAATGTTGTTATGAAAAGCTAGCAACACTCTATTCTGGCGTAGTTGTTACTTGATTAATTAGGTGGCTAACGGACAATTGTCATGAACCAAATTCTCGGATCATGATGGCACCTACTATACCACCAGTAGGAGAACCAAACCCCATAGTCGAAGTGGAGGACTACTATAATTAATGTGGAAGAATATGAAATCAAATAGTAAAGATAATAAAGAATTACGGAATACACCCAAGACCCAATATTAAAGTCAAACGAACTACTAGTATAGAACAACAAGGATGTAGAATATACAAAATCTCAACATATCTTTGAAATACAATGGAGATAATCAAAACTATACAGCTGAAAAGAAGCTGGATAAATCTGCACGCCAAGCTCACCCTAAATCTCTAATCTGGAAGATCGGCAAATGAACAGCGAGCTGAATCACAATCGAGGACCTGTACTTGGATCTGCACAAGTATAAGTAGTATGAGTACAAACCGTCGAAGCAACCTGTACTCAGTAGGTTTCGAGGCCCACTGAGCACATAACAAAACTAACTATAGTAAATAGCATAATAACAAGGAAAATAGTCATGGAAGCAAATAGGAAATATCAAGAAACTAGCAGCTCAATATGAATCAAATGCCACATAGACAGATACTGCTAGCTAATCATATAATAGGACCACCGGTAATGGAAAAGATTGTACCCGGCATCCTTCCAACAACATATGTGAAAATATATTAAATAAATAGGAATCAAGGAAGATAAGAATTGAATGTGGTCGGTATACCGGTAACCTCAAGTGAAAGGATAATGGAATGAACAGAAGTAACAAGTACTAATTCCCACATAACACGAAGCAACACGTAGAAAATAATAATCGATAAGTAGTTAGAACATGAATAATAAATTAAAGCACATAAATGCTGACAAATCCTCTATAAGAAGCATAGCGTACACACAAAACACGCTCACCCGTAGGCATCACATACTACTAGGGGTACACTGAAGAAAACAAGTATCGAAAAGTAAATACAATCATATAAAGTAACCGGTCCTGCGTACATTTCTCCTCGGATACTCGTAAGTACAGTAGATAGAACTCATGAAAGGCTAACCTAAATATTCCCGGTATATAACTCCTCTGACCTATACCCACTCTCCATGTCATGTGAAATCTAGAAGGAAGGTTCCATAGAGGTATGCTACTCCGTACGATCTCTAACGTAATCATAACCTCGCATCCCAAATCATAGAGCCTTAGGTCTTAATAGTTTGGCATCTCATACCTAGTATCAATAGAGTCATCAAGCTGTACTCGGCAAGTCATGGCATACCACACCTCAATATATTGTATCACCAATATCCTCAAGGGAATTGTATCATCAATGACTCTAAAACTGTCAAATGTGATGAGTGTCAAAAAGTTGTAGTCACTGTCGTACGACGACAGATTCAAGTGCTAGCGGTTGTACTCACTGCCGAATGGAGTCTGTCTCAAGTCCCAACATTTATTAGTAAAATCATATTTCCTGAGCTAGGATGTAAATCCTGGACTAAAACAAGTGAAAATATTATTACAGCGTGCTCGATACAGAGCCGAGTCTAAAATAATAAAAATATTATTACTTATATTATTAGAATATTACCATTTATTGATTTTATCATTATCTATCTTTATTACTAAATCAGTCTCTAGCCATCATGGCTCAATACTTAGGTGATGATACTGACCCAGCCCCAATGCACTCTCATTGGAGCCATAGGCCTAACCTCTTGTTTCATGAATGAACGACACATCAATAAGTATATATAAACATATGATCATATAAAAACAATTCCCTATGCCCTGCACAAGAATCTCTAACTAACTTCTAACTCACAGGCACCATATAAATCGGATGCCAAAATATAACTCAACCAGGAAATGGATGAAATAACGGTACATGATCACTATATCCTACCCAACACATGGATGCTATTTGGTATAATGATTAAAGCTACAAGCCTAGAGATAGCCCTATGGAGCCAACCTGTCACCCGATGATATTACGCTGCAAATTCATAAATCTTATTAAGACTGATGTCAAACAATCTCCGAATGCTCTGAAACTTGCATCAATATATTCTATATGTTAATACGAGTCTACTGTATACTTTATGCTAAGTTCCGAACTAGTCCTAAAATCTGGCCTAAATCGGGTCTGCTCGTCTAAACTGAAAATAAAATTCTCCATGGGTTTCCCAACATTTCCAGGAACACGTGCTCCAAAATTAAGTACAATTCAAGTACGGGAAGGGTTTCCAAAACAACCCAAAAAATTTTGACAATAGCGGGGTTAAAGATGCAATTTTTATGGATTAAACTTTGGGATTTTGATTTAGTAATGATAACAGAAGAAAAAATATACTCATAAATGAAGAATTACATAGTAATATACGGATTATGGCATTATTTTATCAACTTCATTAATTGGGGGGTCATTAATGGAGGAAATCAGAAATTTAAGAATAAAAACGAAGGAAACTTACCCCCAAAAAGCGAAGGAATTGAAGAGCAACCTTGAGAGGACTTTTCTCAGCCTTAGAATGATATTTGGGAGATTTTCTCTCTAAAACTGAATGAAACAAAATGTTGTTGCTGAAATAAAAAGTTGGGGTCGTGCAGGGGTATTTATATAACTTAGCGGTATTTTACTCATCGCGATCACGTGACTTTACTACGCAATGGCGTAGAGTACTGGAAAATAAGAATCCCTTCTTTATGATCATGTGAGCCAGCCTTGCGATTGCAAAGCATAATTACTTATTTAATTACGATCGCTTGCAATATGGTCGCGAATATGAAGAATAGATATCTAGCACCAGTTGCAGGTTTTTACAACAAATTTAGGAGAAGGAAAATGCTCCAAATTACCAATCGAAATGCATTCGGAGTCCAATTTGCACGAACAAACTATGCATGCACACCCAAAATGACATTCCAAACTCATTGATGTAGAAGACATCGGAGTTCGAGGTCATTTCGAATAAATGTTGACAAGTTAAATACCTAAGCTTAATTTAGTAAAATTTCCACCAACACCTCAAAAATTAAACGACAAGTTTGGTAAATGAACCAACACCTCCACTAGCCTAAAACCACCATTTTGGAGCTGACGGAAGCATCAGAATTTCAATCCAACACTCTAAGCACCAGAATACCACACAAGCTCCACATTAGGCCTTAAACTTAACTAAAATCCACAAATTGGCATAAATTGCAAACAAAACTCTGAAACACAAGCTTAAGGTCAATATTGACTTTATTTGAAATTAGAGAGCTAACGGAACTATCAAAATTTAATTCCAAGCTCGTCATCAAGGAAAGTTGACTTTGGTCAATGAGTACTTACTTTTAAGCTCTAAAATAAGCAATTTGAGATATTTCTCAATCGAGCCGCTAGGGATCCGAACTAACGGTCCCAACAAGTTATAAATAACTTGGGCATCTACTGAAATGCTCTATAGTGAAAAATGTTATGTATTTATCATAAATGACCATGAGGGTCATTACAATATCCATTACTAAAAGGACTTTTGTCCCGAAAAGTCAAGTAAAAACATGAAATAAATGGGAGGAAAAAGTACTTGATGTCTCAAATAGATGTGGATACTTCTTCTGCATCTCACTCTTGATCTCCCAAGAAGATTCCTTGACCATACGGTGTCTCCACTGCACCCTAACCACTGAAATCTCCCTGGACCTCAACTTTCTAACATCCTTAGCTAAAATTTTCATAGGCTCCTTAACAAAGCACAAATTTTTATCCAAATGTACTAAATCCGCTCGAATAACATGAGAATTATTAGGAATATACCTCCACAATATCAAAACATGAAATACCTGATGAACAGCTGAAAGCATAGGAAGTAAGGTCAATTTGTAAGCAACATCGCCAACTCTCTCCAAAATCTCATAGCCCAATATACCTGGGACTAAGCTTGTACCACTTACCAAATCTCATCACACCACACATATGAGATACCCCTAGAAACACTCTATCACCAACTCCAAACTCTAAGACAGAAGCCTACGATCAGCGTAACTTTTCTGCCTACTCTGCGTGGCGCTCAATCTATCCTGAATCAACTAATAACCTGATCAAGTGAATCACACAACAAGCCTGTAGAGTGGACTCTGGCCTCAAAATTATCAAACCAACCAATAGGCGGTCTATATTACAATGCCTCAAATGGTACCATCTCAATGCTGGGAGTGATGGCTATTATAATAAGCAAACTCTGCCAATGGTAGATGCTAATACCAACCACCACTAAAGTCTATCACACAAGCCCTCAACATAGCCTCCAACACCTTAATAGTCCTCTTGGACTGATTGATAGTCTGCGGATGAAATGTCGTGCTCAAATAAACCTCTGTACCCAAGTCTCGCTGAATAAACCTCCAAAATTGTGAAGTAAACTAAGCGCCTTTGTCAGAAATAATAGATACAAAAACACCATGCAATCTAACTACCTCGTGAATGTATATTTAAGACAAATGCTCATCATTATAAGAGGAGTGCGTAGAAATAACATGTACTAACTTAGTCAGCCTTTCAACAATGACCCAGACCGTATCAAAATCTCTGCTAGTCTGCGGCAACTCAGAAATAAAGTCCATAGTCACTCGCTCCCATTTTAGGAGGGGTTACCACCTACCCCAACATACTTTATTTTAGTCATCTGTTCAGGCTTCAAATAGTGATTATTTCAGGGAAAGGTTTCTTGTGAGTGAATTCCCAAAGGGTTGGCCATGGTGGACAGTCAGATGAATCTAGTTCTTATCATCAGGATTTGGTCCCTTAATTATATTTATCTTGTGTTGATATAGTTTATTTTTGGAGATACTGCCCATAATAAAAAATAAGGGACTTATAACAGACCTTTTAGATGCCAGCTAGAGTAGGAATGACTCCAACTAGTGGTTGTGGAAGAGTAAAGTCTAATAGAGGTGATATGACTTCTAATATAGGTGATGGTAGATCAATAATTTCTATGGGTGACAGTAGAGGAGCTACTTCATCCAGTACCAGTGAGGGTCAGTGCGATGTCAGATTTAGTTCATACTATTGCTTCTGCTTTATTTTCAGCATTGTTCTACAGTAGTGCAAGATACTCAGGGTTAGTTGAGTTTTTTGGAGCTCTCAACATCGTATCCCATCAAGGGTGCAGAATCATGGTGTGATAATCATGGTTTCATAGCACAAGGTTTAAGAGTCCTAGGTTATCTAAAAGCCGGCATTTTAGTAAAGTCTTTCTTACGGGGGTGAAGCGCGTCATACTTATAAGTGATAGGCTATGAAATATTCTAATAACAAGTTTCCCTTCTTTTGTAATTATTAGTCGTGCCATGGATTCTAACTCTTCTTCCTCTAATTCTTATTCTATACGTATACAGAATATATATCCCTATAGATAAGGTATTTAGACTAGGGCCAAAGCTAGATCCAATAATAAAGATCAGGATCCTTCATCTGTTCTAAATATGACTTTTAGTCAGCCACCACCCCAGGAAAATGACTATATCACTAATATAGAGTTTATGAATACCATCCATTTACTGGTTCAGGTAGTCATGACTCAGTTTGGCCAGCAGAGGGGAGCACCAATAGTTCAGCAAGGTAGCCCTGATACATACAGCCTTTATGAGTTTCAGACTTAATCCACCAAAGTTCTTTGGGTATAAGTTGGGAGAAGACCAAAAAAAAATTCATAGAGGATTAAAGGATAGTTAGGGTGATAAAAATGGATTAAGTGGGATGTGTTGATCTAGCTGCATACCAGCTTAAGGATTTGGCTAGGATCTAGTTTGATTAGTGGAAGAAAAGTGGGGAATTTGATGATGTGCCTCTAGTTAGGGTTGTGTTTGAGAAAGCCTCATTGTGGAGATTCTTTAATTAAGATAAAAGAGAGAATAAGGTTCGTGAATTTCTAAACTTGGAGTAGGGCTTCATTAGTATGGCAGGGCATGGGCTCAATCTTGCTAATCTATCATTATATGCTCCATACATGGCTCTAACAAGAGAAGCAAAATAAGCTTGTTTGTGAATAGGCACAACCCTCATTTGATGAAGGAGGGTAAGGCTACAATGTTGATTGGAGACATGGATAGGAAGACTCATAGTATATTTAGAGAAGATTGAGAAAGATAGAGAAAATATAAGAGAAGAGTACCATAGTGAGACGGGGAGGACTAGAACCTTGGAGTTTGGTCTATAGAAGACCTAGGGTAATAGCTGATTGAATTATCAGTAGAAGTCTACAGCGCCAACCTATTCATTAGCTACTGCTCCTACTCAATGTTTCATTCCTCTTCATGACCAAAGGGATAAAACATCAGACACTCATTTTAAGGGTAGTGTTGCAAAGAGATGTACTAACCCTACTTGCAGCAAGTGTGGTAGAAACCACCTAGGAAAGTGTATGTATGGGAAGAAGGATGCCTTAGGTGTCTCTAGACTGATCATAGGTTTAAGGATTTCCCCTGTTCCAAAAAATGTAGGAGGGGGGATCAAACTTAATCCACCTCTTTAGCAGCTAGAGTTGGTCATTTGATTCAGCAGAGTGCTACTTCTAGTACCATTGGCGGCCTGTACCAAAAAAATCTCTATGCAATTGGTTCACGCCAAGATTAGGAAAAATCCTAGATATTGTCACTGGTATGCTTTAGGTTCATTCTCTTGATTTTTATGCATTTTTATATCCACGGGATACTCTATCATTTGTTACTCCTTATGTTGTAGTGAAATTTGAAGTCAATCTAGAACAAATTTTATAGCCTTTCTCAGTATCCACAATAGTAGGTCTCATTCATGGTAGCGAGAATTTATAAAAATTTTGCAGTCTCAGTCCTCTAAAAAGTTACCTCGGTTGATCTAGTAGAGCTTGATATGGTAGACTTTGATGTCACTCATTGTATGAATTGGCTCCATTCATGCTATGCTTCAGCTAATTGCATGACCCATGTGGTCAAGTTTTAGTTTCCTCATGAGCTAGAATTACAACGGAAGTGCAGTCCTTCATTTATGAGAGGTCATTTCATCTCTTATTCCAGGTACAGAAAAGTTAATGACCTTGAAGGTAATTTTTGGCACTATCAATCAAATTACCATTTTACATTTTTTGCAAGTTTCCCCAAGTCATTATTGTTCAGTTTATCGGGTTAGATTTGAAATCAGAGCTAAAAGTTTCAAATTTTGATATTTTTTTAGTTTTTGGAAGTCTTTAAGTTGAAAGAGTTGACTTTAGTCAACATTTGGAGTTTCGAATCTCGAAATGGGATTCCACCACTTAGGCTTTTATATTGATTTTAACTTATTTGATAGGATAAAGTTGAGACCTAAAGCTAATGTTTGATGATCAGACACTCGTATTTGAACTTTGTCAATTTCATTGGATTTGGAAAGTCTTTTTTGGGCTAGAAAAAAATTCAAAATATATTTTGGAAGTTCCGAGGAATAAATTATCTTTTTAAGCAAAGTTTCTTTTTAGTGATATTGGTGGGTTATTGGGTAAAGGAGACCTTATATTCATATTTTGGTGGTTCCATTGAGTCCATAAAGTCAAATTTAGTAGGGTAGCATATATGATTTGTGTGCACGACATTCAAAATGAATCTTGAGGTTCCAATTAGGTTCTTGGTTTTCATGCATTTTTGTTGTCGTCTTAGTTCTGGTCCATTTTTTGTTCACCACGAATGCAGTAGGGCATGATCTTTGTTCATTGCTAATACAACCGGGGCACCAAAAACGCAAAAGGTGTTTAGTAGACCAAACTTATTTCTCATCGCAAATGTGATTTGGCACTGCAAATACTATAAGTTAGTTATTTTAGTGCACTAGTGAATAAAATCATTGTGCACAGGCTTCTTCCCTAATTTTACCATTTTTGACCTAGAGAGATCACTTGGAGTATTTTCAATAATCAAACTTATGATCATTTATGTGTTTTATTGCATCTAGAATGTTTTGATAGCTGCCCCAGGTAATTTATGACCTACTGGGACCAGTATTATGGTACCCTGGCGGTTCGGTTGCGAGTTCTGTCTTTTTTCTTATTTATAGCCTAAACTTAGGTAACCATTGACTTCAGTCAACTTTCTTTCAAGAAGTGCTTGATATCAAATTTTGATAGTTTCATTAGCTCCAGAATATAGATTTTAGTCTGGATAGACCTTGGTTTGGTTCTAGGGGCTTTTGGTGTGACTTTCTATCATTTGAAGGGATAACAACTAGTCGGAGTTGAAAGTGTGACATTGGTAAATTTTTGATGATCGGACTATCGGGTCCAAAATTTGATGGTTCCATCAGCTCTAAAACACCAAATTTAGGTTGGTGGACCATTACTTTGGTCCTCAAGTTGAAATTTAAATTTACGACGATGTCTAATTCAAAGCTCGAGTTGTAAGTTTTATTTTGAAAACCCGCAAAACATGAGAGTTTTGGTTTTAAATTAGTACTTGAAAAATATTTTATATCTTTTTAAAAAAGTTCTGAATGATTATTTATGACATTTTATAAAAATGTTGTATTAACTAGGTATAGTTTCGTTAAAAATTAATATTTTATAAGGTAAGTTAAAAATTAATATTTTATGAGGTAAGTGTTATTAGAAATAATTTTTTATAAAATTATAGTATATTCTAAAATTTATATTTATTTTATCATGGACCTATGCAATATCTGAATATTTATAAAATGGGATACTAATTAAATATTCCTTAAGAATTGTTGGGAAGGTTCTTAACACACACACATAATTATATATACGTGTGTGTGTGTGTGCGCGCGCGTGTGTGTGTATGTATGTATAGTTATTAAACAAAGAGGATATTAGTTATTCACGTTAATTATTCATGATATTCAAAGGCTTCTCAAAGAGATCTTCTTATCTTAGTACGCAAAATTTTCCTTTTCAATTCTTTAATGTTGATAAGTCTTATCATATCCAAATTGTGCTCATTTTTTAAGCATAAGTTCCTGGTATTGTTGCAAACCCCTATGTAGTTTTTGTTTTCGGGTCTGTTTAGTCGATCTCGTGGGCCCATTTTGTACCTGATTTTGGCCTAGCTTCGAATTTGATATAAATTATATTGTTAAAATTGTATTAACATATAGATTCTTAGTTTTCTAATTTCGAGTCCGTTTCAGAGCCATTACGAGTTAGACGGGCTAATTTCCATGAGTTGCAACTGTATATTCACTAGATGATAGGTAGGCTTCGACTTACTCCTCGGGTATATAATTGTTATAACTGCACAAGAGAGCATCCTTGGGTTGGGAATATTAGGTTGGGATTGCGACCCCTTTCTGCCAATTTTCTTCTTATTTATCTCTTTTTTGACGATATTTGGTGCAATATGATGCCTTTGGCCTAGTTATGGCCCTGTGATGCTTTTAGGGTGACTCTGAAAGTGTAAGACGCTGAGTGTGGGTGGTTTTTGGGTTTTGCCTATAGTTTCTACTGGTTTTTATGTGCTACTAACTGTTAGCTTAGATTAAGCCAGTGCAGGGCGTCAGGATAGTAGTAGTATTTTTTTGTGATGATGTATTCATACAACAGGAGCGCTATAAGGTTCAGATTCTTGAGAACTATGTATTGAGCCCAAGGCCCTATTATCACCATTTTTTAAGATTGTATGGCCTTGTAGGCCGGTTTTCATAAATTTATGGCTAAAAAAATAAAATTTGTATAAATGGAATTTTTGATAGTATATGCATTTTTCTACTTTTTTTAGACCTGGATAAGTGTCAGGCACCCAATTTACTCTGTACTTGTTTTAGCCAAGGTTTCCAACCCTAGCATCATGAACTATCATTTACTACTATGCTGGCATTTGAGTCCCAGTTTGTGCAGTGTGTATAGATTTTTGTACAACAATACCACGCTTATCGACTTGATACACTAGTTTCTAAGATACTGTGACATTGTAGCACTGAGATGCTTAGGTACTATGATTCAGTATACCAAGATATTGAGACACTATGATCAGCGATCTCATGATGTTGCTTTTCTCACCTTAGCAATCATGACCATTTATTCATGCAATCATTTATGTGTCTTTTCTTGGAATCTTACAGTCGCAAGCCTCTTTTACGCGATCGCATAGAGTAGTGCTCTAGTGGGTATAAATAGTTGAAAACACAAATTTTCAGCTATTGGGTCAATTTTCTCTTCTTCAAAGGCTTCAAAACCTCCATTAAATTACGTGAGTCTTCTCCTACGATTGTGGGCGACTTTGGAAACGTGATTTCTCCTCCTACCTATTGATTATTAGTAAGTTTTCACTTTAATTTTCCCAATATTCACCCAAAAAATCCCTAAGATCCCCTTATGTATTTCTTCATTTTGTTTGATTGTTTCAAACCCTTCTCTTTATCATATTAGATTCAAACTTCGAATATAAATTACTTACATCATGGGGAATATTTTAATACCTTTTGTTCGAGCTTTCGGGTTCACAAGCCAATTTTGACCATATTTTGATTTCCGCTATTTCCATAGCTTTATGGATAGTGGTGAACTCGTGTTAATGTCTAGATTATATCTTTGATAGTTTCATGATCATGGGAGATCGTTTACATATTTTTGGCTTAGTTGGAGTAGTATGGGCTTTTTTCTACACAGTATTTATGAGTGCTTCATCAGACGACAGGTCGGCTTGCTTACAATCTTAGAATAGGATTATATGGGAGATAATTGTAATAAATAGACATCTTTGGGTTGGAATTTATAGATCGGCACCCACGAACCTGTCCTCTCCATTAGTGTCCTTCTTAGCTGCATATTACTTTTTTATTTATGATTGTATTTACCTTATGGCCCTGAGTGGTCTTCCCAAGACTATGGAATGTAGATAGTGGGTTTTATTTGAAAAGTCCATGAGTCCCGGATATTAGGCTTTAAGGCCGACAAGATTGATTGAGATATTTTGTGTATGAGCCCATTTTCAGTATTATAAGCCTAAAATAAGTAATATTTGAGTTGATTAACCAGTTATATGATAAAAGGCTTAGTGATGAATTAATTCCTATATTGAGCTATTATTAGCCTTTGTCGAGACCATGAGCTAGATGTTGATATTATTTTGGGTATAGTCTTAGTCGCAACTGGACCCGGTCATTGACATTCATCATGATATAGACAAGATTGAGATCTAAATACAACTTATGTTTATTCGAGTTATACTAATATCACATAAAACCTATTATTTATGTCATGTAATTCTGTTTACTTTATAAGCTAGTTGTACGTGGGTCCCGGCCTCCCATAGACCCTGCATATTTGGGATCGTGGGAGATTGATAGAGGATTATATGGGGGAGTATAGATATAAGGGTCGAGGACTTTCATGTGGTTCTACTTGTTGGACTCAAAAGTCGAGGAAGGAGCGTACAATTTTTATTACTTTATTTTATCCCTACATACTTGACTCTAGTGTCCAGATGGATACTCATCACTTCATCCACACAGA
>JBDJHY010191994.1:0-11818 GCA_039654485.1 Withania somnifera | reverse complement strand
AGGCTTTCTCTCTCTCTTTTTAAAATCCTAAAGCAGCAGCCCCAGAATTCTCCTAGAGTTCTCTAGGAAACCCATAACTTTGCAAGCTAAGCTATGTTGAGGTACTTGTGGTCATGTGTATATGAGTTTTAAGTTAAATTAACAAAATCACGGTCTAAATTGGAATAAAAATTTGAGGTGCTTTTTAACTTAATCAAAGCTAGAAAGTGAGTCACCTACTTGCTTAACTGAAATAGGCTAAATAGGTGTGTAATGAACCAGATTTAAGTCCATGTTATTAATATCACTTGAGGCTGAAAATGATGTACATAAAAGGGAATACGAGTGCGTAGCCCAATACCCAAATTTTGCCTCAAAAGCCAAATAGCTAAAGGCCTAATGTTGGCATAAATAAGCAAGTAGGTGCATCACTTACTCTGAACCTTATGAGTTGCTTTGGTTCATTAAGTAGGTGCATTACCTACTTGTACCATGTTGACCAAGTTTTGTTCCTAAATAAACCAAAACAACAAGAATAATAAAGTTGTTATAACCCCAAGTTCTAGTCCATTTCCTTAAATTTTAAGACTTGAAAAAAATCAGATTTCTCAAGGATTTCACTCTCTCTCTCTCTCTCTCTTTAAAACCCTAAAGAAGTAGCCCCAAGTTTCTCCTAGGGTTATATGTAAACCCACACCTTTTCAAGCCAAGATAAGTTAAGGTAATTGTGGTTTTAGCTTTATTCCTCCATTAAAAGTTAGGAGATTATATTGGTTAGGCTGAAATTTATAGACTAATTTTCCTTTGTGGTGGCTAGACCATAGCTTTTGATTATTAAAAGAACTTATGACCTTTTTTGGTTAAATTTGAAGGGTAATTCAAGCTCTTGAAAGGAGTGGAAGATTGGAGTTTGATTTTAAAAATTAAGTAAGATTGTTTGTTGATTTTGTTGCTCCTTATATACAAGTTTGAAGGGAGAATTTTATATGTGCTTTTTAAATAACTCATAGGATGATGAGTTTAACATCATGGCTCTATTATAAAGGATGTTTTGGACTCGCTTTGGGGCTCTGTTTTGTGTGCGCAATGGGGAATGCTTTGCCGCTTAGTGAAATATGTAACAAACCATCACGTAACTCAATGTTGTGTGAGCTAGCTACCTATTACACATTATATACTATTTTTGGTGAGTTATGGGTCAAAAAAATTGTTACGGAGAACCTTATACGAATTTGTATGGTGGACAAAACTAATGGGAGGAGAAGGGATTAAAGAAAGCTCTCAGATTGATTAATCACTTGCCAACTGCCCGGTTACTATTTTGTGTGATTTTGAATAGCCCAAACTTGTTGCTTGGCTATTAATAATAGTTTCACCACTTACTTTATTATATATTAATAGTCTAACAATGAAGGAAGTTAATTCGGGATAGTAGCGGAGTTGTACAACAATGTATGTAAGGCTATTCAATTTCCTATTCTTTGGCATGAAATTTTGTTTGGGGTTACAAAGTAAGCTCTTTAGTTACTCTTCCTTGCAAGTGAAACCTAATGGTAGCCCACAAACTCCAATATATATTCTAACCTTTTTTCCACTTTATAATTTGTTTAGATACCCCAATACGTGTTTATTTTTGAGTTTGCACATCGACTCTGAATGCCAAGATGCACCAGTCCTCTGTTTAGCTAACTAAGGTCTATGTGTTATTTCAGCTCCTAAGAATTTCATTAATTGAGTAAGATACTCCCTAAATCATTGTTACTACATGAAATGAACATACATGTGTAAAGCAGACTAACATGGAACAATAACTATTCCAAGATCGAAATCAACTAGAGTCGATTTTCAGAGAAACGGATCTAAAAGTGGACAAAAAGAAAAATCTATTGTTAAGAGATTACAACAACAACAATATATCCAGTATATTCCACCAAATAGGGGTAAAGTATACACACAACAATATATCTAGTATATTCCACCAATTAGGGGTAAAGTATACACAGTACCACTACCTCAGTATAAACTAACTAGCAATCAAAGTGTACTTACTTGATTTGCTTTGTGTTTGTGAGTTGATGTTGTGTAGAAAGGTAGGTGGATGAGATTTAAATAAGTTATAATACAAGTTAATTTATAGTAAAGTAAGATTAACAAAAATCTGTAAAAAGTTTCAGTCAAAGAAAATCTAAATTCTAATGCTCATTTCTGAGTAAATCCAAAAATGAATGGACATTAACTTTAATGTTTTGCCTTATAAGTAGGTTCATCTCTAATTTTGCAGTTACAAGTTAAAATTGTGTCCAGCGAGACATATTTTAAAATATTATTTTGCAAACTTGTAAAAAAAATATTTATCTTAATGAATAAAAATTAAAGACTCGCACAAAAAAAAAAAAAAAAAAAAAAAAAGCCATAAGTACCAATGAAATGAATCAAATCAGTAAAATTTTGCCTTTTGGTTTATTTAATTTAAAGGGCTGAATTTGAATTATGTTGGACTATTTAAGTTCTGATTTGTTAATTTAATTTATGAATTTAATTCATTTTAACTCATTCAAAACTTTATCCAACTCAATCATTCATATCCCATATTTTGATTATATATATTTGGTATAAAATTAAAGCAGATGTTTATATTAAATTCATTCCTGCTGTACACAAAGGAATTAATTAGTATGTTTTTTGATACATGTACTTACAAATCTTTAATTTTTAGGGGGAAATTCATTTGATTTAAAAGGCTGAATTTGAATTATGTTGGACTATTTAGGTTCAGATCTGTTATTTGACTCACCTTCACTCATATAGATTTTAAATAAGTTGATTTATTCTCCATTTATTACTTTAATTTATTTTAACTCATTCAACTTTTATCCAACTCAATCATTTATGTCCATTTTTTATTCTATCGAGTTGGAAAAAAAATTAAAGCATATATTTTTATTTAATTCATTCCTACTATATGCAGAGGGATTAATAGTATGTTTTTTGATACATGTACTTAAAAATCTTTAACTTTTTAGGCGTAGATTTGCATAGCCATAATTTCAAAAATTATAATTCATAGTATGTATATTAACTGTCTTAAAATATTTGATAAGTGCTTAATTTTATTACATACAAAATATAATATATAAATATTAAGAATAAACTATATATATATATAACTGTATATATATAAATTCAAGAAAGTACAAAAATATAATTACATAAGAATCAAAATACTCATATACGAGAGAGGAAGGAGAGTGGCGAGAGGGGGGCAAGTATAGTAAATATAGGCTATAAATTATAATTATTAAAATTTAAGTTAAATAAATTAACTAAGTACTTATGTTTGCTAATTCTTTTAAATTTTTTTAATTTCAATTTGATCAAATATGTATAACCCAAATGACCTTTAGAAATCTTATCAAAATACTTATAAAAAGGAATCTCTTTTATTTGATACATTACATAAAGCCACAGTAACGTAGGTAATTTTTAGTTTGTTATTCAAACATAAACATATTTTTTAAATTAAATTAATTTTAAAAACTTGATCAAACAAACTATTAAAAAATCTTATTAGCGCGACTTGAATTTTTACTTTATTGATAAAAGTTTGATTCCCCATATGTAATTCCCTTTTCCTAACAAATTTAAACATTGTTATGCGAGTAACCAAAGACATAGAAGAATATTCGAAAAAGGGATAAGTATATTCATCAAACTTTAAAAAATGATATGTATAATACCCTTCGTTATATTTAGCGTTGTATATATCGTTATCATTATTCGTTAGGACCACATATGCCGTTATTCCAAACAAAATGACACATGACAAGATTTGAACCGTTTACGTATTTTTTTATTTTTACTCATAATTAAAAAAAAATCAGCTAATTTGCTATATTTGATCCACTTTAAAACTCCAAATAAAACCCATCCTTGTTTAAAATGAGTTCATCACAAAACCGTTTCTTCCTCAAAATATAATTCAATTATTTTGTTAAATTTATTCAACAGATTCACTGATGCTATAAGCTAGCAAAGTTAAATAAGTTGTAAATTTATCTGTAAGTTATTTTTTGGAAACAAGGAGAAGTCACAAATAGGATAATCTTAAGTTATAATTCTCATTTTTCTCCCAGAAATGTCCATGTATCAGGTGAAAACTTGAGTAGATGTATTACTGTACAATTTTTCATGCTAGCTAACCAATTACTATACTTTGGAGCAGGAACTCTTATAATGGTTGCTGGATTTTGTGACGAACGGATCCTAGTCAGTGGGTTTTATTTGGAGGTCTAATCTAAATATAATAAATTGGGTGAATTCTTTTAATTACGAGCAAAAAATAAAAGAAAACGGGTATATCGTTCAAGTTTTGTCATGTGTCACTCTGCTATACATTCTTAAATTATAACAAAGAATATATACATACAATTTTTGAAAGTTTGAAGGCTATATTTATTCCTTTTT
Source organism: Withania somnifera (assembly GCA_039654485.1). Lineage (NCBI taxonomy): Eukaryota > Viridiplantae > Streptophyta > Magnoliopsida > Solanales > Solanaceae > Withania > Withania somnifera. The sequence continues at coordinate 7,375 of JBDJHY010191994.1, read as the reverse complement.
CTGAATAATATATATATAGAGAGGATAAATATAACTTATATTTCGCTGTTAAATACTCCGTCATGATAGTTTTCTGATTATCGTTCGAATTCGTGATTCTATAAATAAAAAACAAATGAAAAATGAGAATAAAAATAAATTCAAATATAACCACCTAAAATTCTCATGGATACAGTTTCCCTTAGGACATAGATTGTAAATGTTGCCATAGCAATAAACAAGGAAACTTAAAATAGTTATATTACTTCCCCAGGTCCCCCGTAAAAAATGGTGTGTCCACTTTCTTCTTTTGTAATATCAAAAACATTGTACAACATGGGATTGTCTGAGTGTGGGGTGGTTTTTGCATCCACCGCCATAGCGTTCGAGTTTATTACCTTAATTCTCTCGCATGAACCATCATAGGCAAACTCTCCTTGGGGGAAAAAACTAGAGCCCATGGGAGGTTCAGGTATGCCTGGTGGGCTATAAGCCATTCCTCCCCATTCAATGTTTGTAGCAAAGCTTTTCAAGTCTGTGAAGATGCCTCCAGGCCAAAAACCAACTTGTTCATGGGTTTCGTCAACCAAAACCCACCAATGTCCGTCTAGTATATCCTTTTGTTTTCAAGAAGAAGAGGTATAATCACTATCTCATTTTGTATAAATATTGAAAATAATTCCACAAAGAGAAATGGAACACATACCCGATAGATGTACATGGAATATCCAATTAACTTGTGAATATCTCCACGTTTGGATATTTGTTTAAATGGCCCTCCAATAGCAAACTTCTGGTTTACTAATACAAATCCAGGACATAGTGTATTGAAGCAATGCGTCTTACCAGCCTAAAAAACACATAAAATTATATATCAAGTCTTAATAGTTACTTTCCATGAACACAAGATGGATTTTGTTACGGTGGGGGAAGGTCCCAAATTGGTTGGGGTACAGTTTGATTATATGGACACCTTACAAGCTAGTTTTTGGGATTAAGTTAGCTCCAACCGTTATATCTTTACATGGTATCAAAATCATACTCTGCAATTGGCCCGTGGGCATGATGGGGTGTGTTGGTTGAGGTATGAATTTACGATTTGTTTATATGAACTTGAGCAATCCTTACGAGATAACTTTTGGGGTTGAGCTACACTCAAATATTTACAGATAAACGTAAAAATAACTAACCTGAAAATGTATAAAAAACCTAGTTTTATCATCGCCATATAATGTTGGATCCACCTACATAAGGAAAAAGTAGATTATTGATACACATTAATTCTAACGTGCATTATATCCAAGAGTTGCAATGAAGATATCAGAATAAGCAATAGACACACTGTTAACTTACTCTCCAACCAACTTGTACAATGTCTGATCCTTTTTGAACTTTCAATCGGCATCCGCTATGCTGCTGACCTTCAACATGAGGTTGCCATAGAGTAGCTTTCATTCCAGCTCCCCCGAACTTGTTATTCCAATCATTAATAGTTGAAGCTATTGCAACCTTCAATATTTTAACACCATTCATTTATTTATTTTTCAACAAACCTAGCTGACAAGACAAGAAAAACCTAGAAGATTAAAACTTCATATACCCTGTATCCTTGTGCTGATAAGAATCTTCTTTTTTGTTCACTGTGGTTATTGCTAGTCTGTATAAAATATGATAAATTAAAATATATGAGATTTGCTGCTAATGGTAAAACCGCAAATTAATTTGACATTATCTTACTTCAGCAAATTGAGTGTGAAATGCGACATCTTCTGGTGGCGGCATAAGTCTATGTCTGATAAGATCATCTTTAGTAATTCTTTTAATAGGAACTGATCCAAAAGGACAACCTCGACCATTTCGCCATATCGTTGATGACTTGTTAGACATGGAGGATTTTGAAGTTTGCTTTAATAACGTAGCCTTCATCTGTACATCCAAAACTAAAATTCTATATCAGTATATCCATAATAAACGTTGCTAGTAAAATTTATAGAGATCGGAGTAGCATATGCCTTTGGATGAAAATTGTGATTCTTCAATAATGGATGATCGAACGCAGGTTGTTTGTAAAAATCAACGCAATCATATATATCTCCATACTTAGTCTGTGAATCAAAATTTTACAAGATAAGTTATTTTGGTTATAACAATTGCATATCTTGCTATCTAAATCTCAACCAAAACAAATACCTTAATTGTTTTGATTGCAGGTTTGCTCAAAATTTTAAGCTGTCTCTCCAACTCTTGGTCCTCTGCTTTGGATAGTTTTATTTCTCCTTGAACCTCATTATAACTCAGAAGAAAATATAATATCACCAAAGCTATACCTTGATTTATCTGCATTGCCTGAATTCATGAAATATATAACCATGTAAAACAAACTAACAAGGAACAATAATTAATCCCAAGTTAAATCAGGCAAAAATTACTCATATATCATGAGACAAAACTATAATAATCTTAATATTTATTTGTTATTGAGGTTTTCTTAAACCAACATTTTTTTGTCAAAATCAGCTTCCAACTTATGATCTATCATTTTATCACATTAAAATCTTAAAGTTGTTAACTATTGACACTGAAAATTCATGACATTGAACAGTCCGGTGCACTAAAACTCTTGCTATACGCAAGATTCAAGGATAGACCCGACCACAAGTGTTTAGTATTGTGCCTTACTTTAAAAATTCATTAAATTGTTCACTATATAAAATAAATTTTAATTGGTGAAGAGAGAAGAACAGTACAACTAGAGTCAATTTTAAGAGAATTCTCAGATCTAAAAGTGGACAAAAAAGAATTAATTGTTTGAGAGAAAATGAAAAAAAGATGTTACATACAGTCAAATTGTACTTACTTGATTTTCTGTGAGTTGATGTTGCGGAGAAAGGTAGACCAATGAGATTTAAATTAGTTATACGCAAGTTAATTTGTAGGTAAAAAGTTTCAGTCAACAAAGATCTAAATTCTAATGCTCTTTTTTTAGTAAATCCAAAAATAAATGCATAAACATTTACTTGAATGTTTTGCCTTTTAGGTAGGCTAGTCTCTCATTTTGCTCTTTGAAATAGAAATTATGTCTAGCGAGACATAAGTCCCTAAAGCTTGTACATGTAAATTGTTATATATTATTTATCTTGATGAAAATATTTTAAAACCTACACAAAAAACGATAAAAATATAAATTATATTGGACTGTTTGGATTCTGGTCTGTTATTTGATTCAAATGAATTTTAAACAAGATGAGTTGTTATTTATTTCTTAATTTGACCCATTTTAAGTTTTAACTCATTCAACTTTTATCCAACTTGGTCATTTACCACTCATTTCTGGATTATATATATTTGGAAAAATATTATAGCAAATATGTGTGTTAAATTCAGTCCTTGTATACGCAAAGGAAGAGTATGTTTGGTCATACATGTGCTAAAAGTTTTCTTCGATGGACGTTACGAGTGACAACGTTTTACGTGGCTCACTTAAAGATTGATTATTTTAATATGTCTAATTTTGATTATGTTGACCAAAAAAAAAAGTTTATTAAATATGTAGTCCAAATCCATCTTAAGAAAACATTTAAAGAGTTACCTCTTTATATTTGATATATTACAAAAGTCATAATAAGGAATAAAAGTTTTTTTAGGGAATTAGAAAAATTATATGAAAACGAACAAAAAATATAATTTGGTACGAGTTGGCAAGGTTGGGTAATTATATATGAATAACCATATAGTCCATTTAGACTAAATTCATTTCGGCCCAAGCAATTCGGTCAATTATAAATGGGGGTAAATTATATAAAATATATTATTATAAGAGTTAATTACTTTTCATATTACTAGTTTATGAAATTATATTTTATACCACTTTTTTTATTCGCGATACATATGGAGAGTCACAATATATAACTTGGGCATGCTACATGATTTAAGAAACCCTCCAAATACATACGGAGGGTCGCAATTATAACTTGGGCATGATATATAACTCAAAATAATTCTCCAGATACATGTTGAATTATTTCAATATATGCTTAGACACGCGATATATTGTGTAGTCATGATACATATGATGTATCTGAGTTATATATCGCGCTTACGTTATGTATCGTGACCCTTCATACGTTTTATCATGCCTAAAAAGGTGATACATTCCGTATTTAAAAAAAAATAAAAATAGTATGTTTGGTTGATTATGTAATTTATCCATTATTAACTCAATATATTTTGACCGTACAAATTTTAGTGCAATACGTGCTTTTATTTCTCTTCGCCTTTGATTTAGTAAATTAGACTAAATTTTATGGTAATCAATAGACAAATTATCCCTAGAAGAAAACAGTCAACATTTCATTAACAAGACTCTTCCCAAGATTATGTTAATGCAGCATTAATTATTACAGTAATTTGATATTAATCATGTATAATCCCCATTTTAGAACTCCTCTATAGCAATTTCTTCACAGTGGGAAATTTGATAGGTGATCAATAACTTCAATCCTCATACATCTCCTAAATCAAGCAAGGTCCTATTAATCATGCCTTTCAGCAAGACTATGTTGATCCCCCAAAAAATTGTTGGACAAACTTTGCTGGTGTTATATTTTATTTTGAGTTATGATGGAGTTCAAGGAAAAATAAAGTTATCCAAGCTAGAGAATTCAAAGTTGGATAAGCAACTTAAATTTTTGAATAAGCCAGCAACCAAGAAAATTAAGGTAGGTATATATTTTTTGGTTTAAAATCATTGTTATTCGTAAGTAATTTTGAGTTATTATTGTATTGTTGGTATGTTGATGTTACTTTTGTAGGAAATAGGACAATACTTTCCATTCCATAATTTTGAACCTTCAAAATTTTAAAACGACTAAACTAAATTGTTAAATTTTTTTTTTTTTTTTTTATGAAAAATATAATTTATGTACATTGTTGTACCTAACTTCATTTAATTATCTAGAAAAGAAGTTTTTTACAATGTTTTTATGCAGACGACATATGGAGATACATACGACTATGTAGATTTCTATAAACAACCTGCATTTGATCATCCGTTGTTAAAGAATCATAATTTTCATCCTAAGGCACGTTTCTACTCTTTTTATTATACTTTCGATTTATTTAATGACAATAATTTAGAATTGTTCACACACACAATTTAAATTATGACGAACAGATGAAACCCAGTTTAACTAGGACAATGCAAAATTCAAATACCTCATCAACGGCTAATAAGTCATCGAGCATATGGTTAAAGGATAATGGCTGTCCTTCTGGAACTGTTCCTATTAAAAAAATAACAAAAAATGATCTTATTCGACAAAGACATATTTCACCACCAGAATCCCCATTGACTAAAGTAAGATAATGTTACCTAAACTATTGCTTATCTTAAGTAATTTTTTTTTTTTTTTTACCATTGATATATTTTATTGTTTCTACACAGATTAACAATTATAGTGAGCCAAAAACAGGTTACATGTCCTCGCAGGGATACAAGGTACTTTAAATATCCACAATTTGGTAGACTTGGCTCATTTATTATGATATGTAAGAAAATTCTCACTTGGGCACTCATTTTTCCAAAATTTATGTCCAGCTCGCCATAGTTCAAATTCCATATAATCCAGATAATAAGTTTGCTGGAGCTGGAATGTCAGCTAGCTTATGGAATCCTCATATAACTGAAAATCCACAACACACTGCATGTCGATTGAAAATTCAAAAAGGATCGGATATTTTACAAGTTGGTTGGAGAGTAAGTAAGTTTACCAATTTTTATTTATTTATTGATGATTCAATTTCTTTTGTTTACTAAGATTGTGTGATAGTGTTGATCTCAAAATTCGAAGATGTTTTCAGGTGGATCCAACATTATACGGGGATACTAAGACTCGATCTTTTATACATTTTCAGGTAGTGTGTATATATTTTTGTATTGTTAGAAAGTAGTATTTATGTCGATTGAAAAAGGAGTTCAGGCATACCGTGTATATATTTCCTAGGCTGATACTACACGTTGCTTCAATACACTATGCCCTGGATTTGTCCTAGTTAATAGTAAGTTCCCAGTTGATGCGAGTTTTGGAAACGTTCAAAACCGTGGAGATAAAAGAGCATGGGAGATCACAATGTTCATCCAACGGGTACATTTCTTTTTCTAGTTGATATTCCAATAATAATACATTAGGCTACTAAATACTAATAATAACCTCTTTTATAAAAAGGATTTAGCTAATGGAAACTGGTGGCTTCTGTATGATGAAAGCAACGAACAAGTTGGTTTTTGGCCTCGAAAGATTTTCAGTAAGTTGGGATTGGGAAGCTTTGCTAATAATGTCGAGTGGGGAGGAGTAGCCTATAGTCCACCAGGTGTGCCTAAACCTCCGATGGGCTCCAGTTGTTTTCCTGTTGGAGATCCTAATTTTGATGCTTATGGTAGGAGACTGAACGTTTTAAATGATAAAGGTCAGATGGTACACATAGACAAAATGGATGTACGTGTTGATGATCCTCATCACTATGGTCTTATGGATATACCACATTGGAGAGGTGGAAAGTATCAGCATATAGCATTTTATGGAGGACCTGGTGGCTTCCAGACATTATGTTAGTCTACTTATCCATGTCCAAACAGAAAGTTTTGCTTGTCATAATAGGCAATCCTAATCTTTCTTTGAGTCATTTCAATTGGATCCAACAAATTGAGACGATTTTGAAAATTTTAATTGTAAAAATAATAGGTCATAAACAATAAGAAATGAGGAAGCGCAAGGCTACCAAAACACAGTGCGGTATACATAACTTTGATACTGAGCCCAATGATAAAGGACACTTTGGGTCTTGGACAAATTTTGAAGAGAAAACATAGTTGCAGTATTCGTTAACATACTAGAAAGAGTAGATAATCCATCTGTTAGGCAATATATATATAAGAATGTATATTTGTATTTGTAAATAAGAATCAATAAGAAAACATAAACTAACAAAATATTAACAACATGCACACATCATCAAACTTAAAAAACATGACAAAATACAATAATAATTTCAAGAAAAATTGTAAAACAAAAAGTATGATCAAGTCCACTGAATTCACAGTGTGCCCGAGGTTAACGAATAGATCCTCCCAGGATAAAATGATCAACTTTGACTAAATAGCGATACTTCAAATTAAGTCGAACGACGAACTTACTCAACGGAATAAATCACACAAGATAATTTAAGTAAGAAACATATAAGAATATAATTAAATATTATTTTGTGTAAATATAGCCACAAAATGCCTCCTCGAAAGAGACAGAATGATTCATGTGTTAAAATATTATGCCTTAGTATAGTCTTTTCCTTAATTAGTTTTTCCTTATTTAGTTTAGTCTAGCCTATATAAATGCTCTTT
>JBDJHY010191984.1:0-11818 GCA_039654485.1 Withania somnifera | reverse complement strand
TGCCTCATAGCTGCCTGTTTTAGGTCCTTCTTGGGCTTCAATTGTTGGTATTTTGCAAGCCCAAATGTTGTAAATTACCCCTTGGGCCTTGTACACTATTTCCCATGCAGCCCACTTCTTCACCGTAGCTTGAAAAGCCTTCGATTCCATAGCTTGATTCCTTGTAAATGGTCTTGGAGCGTGATTGCTTTTCATGTTAGCTTGATTGTCATCCATGCTCGTATCAGGGAACTTTATGGAGAAGTTCATTTTCGAGTTTAGTTAGCGGATTTCGCGGGTGCCTTTTCCAGCCCAGTCCAGAATTTAAAATAATTAATATTGTTGGATCGTCCTAACATGTGGATTCATATTTTTCCAGTTTTGGAGGTGCTCCAGGTCATTCGTTATTAGTTAAGATGATCGTTGTGTGTTGTGGTGCAGTATCTGTCGGACAACAGTTAGGCCTGTGGGACTTATTCTGGGTATATAACTTATGTAATTTCCTCAAATAGCATCCGTGTGTTGGGAATTCTAGGTTGGTACTGTGAACTTTGACCATTTCTTCATTCCTTCACCATCTCTTCCCCTATGTCGGTGTTTGGTGTTAAAGCTAGTTATATTCATTTACTTACTGATTGTCCTTACCTGGTGGTTTACTTGTGCATGGATCTATTTGTTACATCATCTCTTTTCATATCTTGAGGTATCTTGAAGTTACCGGTATATCGTCCATCTCCCTTTAAGTACCTTTACTATCTGTCTTGTCTAATTCTAATGTTGCTATTTCTGTACCGCTGCAACGACCCCGGGTACGTTCTTTCTCTCCTACCTGAGTTCTTGTTCTGTGCTTTAGCTAGCGCTAACCATGCCTTATCTGCTTCCTTGCTTCCTTTTTGTGTGGCTAGCTTCTGTGTTGTGTTACTTGTTTCTATGACCTTACTTCTTGTATTCTTGTTATTTACTACTTTTATATTTGTTATGCGCCTAGTGGGCCCTCAAAACCTACTGGGTACTTTTTTCTTCGGCACCTTATACTCATACTACACTGCTACATTTTGTGGATGCAGATATATATGTGAGTTATCGTCGTTGACATCTTCGATCATGCTAGCTAGCTAACTTCAGAGGTACAGGGTGAGCTCCCGACATTCAGAGTTACCTACACCTCTTCCATATATCTTTTATCTCTTCGTATTTCCTAGACAGATGTATCTATTGTATTTTTTTGTATAGTTATATTCTGTACTCTGTAGTAGCTCATGCATACACTGATACCAGGTCTTAGAAGGTTTTATTGCTTGTGTAATATTATGTTATCTCCATTATTCTGTCTTTCCATTGCTATTGTTGCTCTACTTTACTTGTGTGTAGCTTACTTGCAGTTGTAGCCCGTCGCTTACGGCTTTGGGTTACATGGTTTGTTCTCCTACTTATAGGATAGTAAGTGTCATCATGATCCGAGAAATAAGACTGTGACACAAGAACCATCTCTTATAATAGTAACATCCAACCTTAGTAGAATAATTGTTTATTCTCCTAAAAGTTTATGAAAGAAACCTATGAACTCCCTTTGGACAGCTTCAGGCTTAGTGAATGGAACCTTCTATTCAGCGAAGATTGTACTAACCTTGATTGTAGCTTGTTTTGCTCGAAGTTGAGCATAAAAGTATTTAGAATTATGATCCCCATGAACAATCTACATTCTGGACTTTTGCCTCAAGATTTGCTCATGTATGTTGCTCATTATTCCAGTAGTTGTGGATACTCTTTTTCTTGTTGCATAAGACTTTGGTTGAAGTGATCTTCATTTAAGGCACTCTATATTTTCTCCAAGTCCTATTGCAATTTATAAATGTCACAACTCGATTTCTCATATCATGATGGCTCTCCTATTCCACTAGTAGGAAAACCAACCCTGTAGCCCAAGTCGAAGCGAAGGGCTACCATCAACAATAATGGAATGCACAAGTATAACAACAAGAAAAAGCAAAGGGGATATGACAAAAATAACATAATATAATAACAGAATAAATAAGCATCTAAAATTCGGTATCAGTGTAAATAAAACAAAGCCTCTAAGTACAAGTATAAACAAAAGTCTATTATAATGTCTTTGAAAATACAATAGAGACAAGTCCAATCCGAAGAGAGAGCAGGAACAACTGGACTTCAAGCTAACCTTGTATCTCTGAATGTATCAGCAAGTAGGCACGAACGACAACTTGTAAATCAATGTCTGGCGCTAGTACTCAGATTTGTACCGTGGGAACATTACAATATGAGTACAAGTCATCGAAGCAACCCCTACCAAGTAGGCTTCGAGGGTGTACTAGCACATAGCAATCATAAAAGCAGTAAATAACGAAATACAAAAAAGTAAGGTTACGAATGCAAATAGTACAACATGGAAGACAGCTACTCAGATGAGAATCAAGAAACAAATAGAACATATCATCCCTAGCTAAAATCACATGACAAGATCTCAGGCAAGAAAGAAAGACATACTCGAAATCCTTGCAGCAATATATGTGAATTATAACACTAAGTGATTAAAGAGATGGATAAGTAGACAAACTGAAAACATGAACGGTAATACCGGTAACCTCAAGTAATAAAGGAAGGAATAATCAAACGACACCTCGCACAAATATCCCACATAACAAGATAGTCTCACATATAAATAATAAAGATAATTAAGCAGTAAATACATAAAGTAAAATTTACACTACCAAATCCCCCTAAAGAATGGTAGAGTACAAAAAAAAATACGCTCACCCGTAGGCCTCCGCACACAACTAGGAGTACACTGAAGAAAACAAGTACAGAAAAGTAAATATACACCATGAAGTAATAAGTTTTGTGTATGTTCCTCCTCCAGTACCCGTAGGCCCAATAGCTAGGATCCATGAAAGGATAATCTTAATTCTCGTATATCCTTATTGTGTCATATACCCCTCCTCAGGTCGTCGTAAGAAGTAAGGTTTATGGAGGTACGCCCACCACGCACAATCTCTAACGTCTTCATAATCTCACATCCTAAGCCATAGAGCCTCAAAGGTCTCACAATCCGGCATCCAATGCCTCATAACAACAGTATCATCAAGCCGTAATCTTAACAAATCATGGCGTTCAACGCCTCAATATAGTGGTATCACCAACGTCCTCAAGGAAACAAGTATCATCGTCTCCAAAGTAATAAGTGTGATAAGCATTGAAAAACTATACTCACTATCGTGCAACGACAGACTCAAGTACCAGCGGTTGTACTTACTACCGAATGAAGTTGGACTCAAGTTCCAGCATAAGTATTTAAATGATAGTACCCAGTGCCAGGGTATGAAGCCTGGACTGAAATAAATGAAAAGAGCAATACCTATTGCTCGGAATAACACCGAGTCTAAAATGAGTTAAATCCTATTAACTTATATTATTATTAGAATATTCCAGGTTATCATATGTGATATCGTTATTCATTATTATCCTTATTATCAGTATCTAGGCTCCACGGCATCAAAACAAGTGGTGATACAGGCCCTAGCCCCAATGCACTCTCAATCGGAGCTTATGGCCCACACTTCCGTAGAATGAATGCAACAGCACATAATATACATAGATAACTTATGTCCTGCACAGGCGCAACTAAGCTACAGCTAGAAGCACAATACGACATCCCAAATCATAGGGCAAACCCAAAACCAACCCACGCATCAATATTTTACTACTTCCAGAGTCACCCTAAAGTCATCACAAGACAAATTATAAGTCATAGACGTCGTATTACACTACGTCAATATAGGAAACAAATGGGGGAATGAATAAAGAAACGGTCCAAGTACATGGTAAATACCTGGAAACCCATCCCACGGATGATATTTAGTATAATTATCAAAGTTATATGCCCACAAATAGCCCTGCGGAGCTACCTGTCGTCCGACGAATAATGCGATGTAAATCTCAGATATCAACCCCACTGATAGCAAACGGTTTCCAACGGCTCTGAAACTCATATAATAAAAATACAGGGATCGATACGATTCTAACAATATAATTTGTACTAAGTTCCAGAATGGGCCTAAAATGGGCCCGTGGACCCGTTCGCCGAAATCAAAAATAAACTTCGCCACGAGGTTCCTAGCATCACTAAGAACTCGTGCTCCAAAAATGAGCATAATTTGACTGTGGAAAGGGCCTCAAAATAGCCTGGTATTGATTTGATTACAAAAGGTCAAAGATTCAAGCTTTACAGAATTAAATGAGAAAATTCGACGAAGTATCTACACAATGGAGTGAAATAAACTCAACGGACAATAATTTATCCAATAATTTCTGAATTAACACAAGAATTCAAGTTTTCTCAACTGGGGTCATTAACGGAGGAAACCATCAATTTTCAAGAATTAAAACGGGAGAAGAAGACTTACCAATAATGAAAAAATCGAAGAAAAAACCTTGGGACTTTTCCCCTAACCTTTATTGAACTATCTGGATGAAGTTCACCCCAAAATAGAGAGAAAACATGAAAGCTTTTGTTGTGGAATGAACAGAAAGTCATGCAGGAAATATTTATATTGCCAGGTAATTACTCATCGCGACCGCGTAAAATTATGTCGCGATCACGTAGAGTAACTTAGTTCAGTCACTGCAATCACGTGGAAAATAGGTCGAGATCGCATAAGGTAAGGAAAAATTAGCATCGCAATCGCGTGAAGTGGAGTTGCGATCGCACAGAGGGAAGGGGAACGAGACCATTGTGATCACGTAATGTATGCACGTGATCGTGCTAAAGGAAAATACATGAAGGGATCGCAATCTCGGAAGACAACATCCCAATCGCGATGAACTGGGAAAATCGAGCTTCGCGATCGCATAGAGAAAGGTCACGATTGCGATGAACAACTTGTCTTGCACCAGATGTAAGTTTGACAACAAAAACTGTTAAGGGGAAAAGATTCCGAACACCACCCAAAATGCATGCGGGGTCCAATTTACGCAAAAAATTATGCATGTACACCCGAAACGACATTTCAAACTCAACGGTGCATTCAAAATCAAAATACAATAGTATTTTAGGAAAATATTGACCAAGTCAGCCATTAAGCGTAAAATACTCAAAACTCCACCCGACACCTCAAAAACACCACAATAACTCTGGTAAGCTAACCAACACTCTCACTAGCCTAAAATCACCATTTCGGAGCTGATGGAAGTGTTAAAATTCCATTCCGACACTCCGAACATCAGAAGACTACCCAAGCTCCAATTTAGGCCTTAAATGAAATGAAAAACTACAATTTAGCACAAACTCAAAACGAAAACCACAAAACACGAACTTAAACTCCAGATAGACTTTATTTGGCATTCTGGAGCTAATAAAACTATTGAAATTTAATCTCAAGCTCGTCTTGAAGGAAAGTTAACTAAAGTCAAAGAATACTTAGTTTTAGACTCTAAAAAAGGCAAAGTGAGATAAATCTCAACCGAGCAGCCAGGAAAATCATAATACCGATCACAGCAAGTCATAAATAACTTAGGGCAGCTACTGAAAATCTCTAGAATACAAAACGTCGCGTATTTCTCATAAATGACCGTGTGGTTATTACAATAAATTTTTGTTTTTACTTAATACACCTCCCTTTGTATATAATGAATCAACTTCTCTAGTTTTTTAAGTTTCTGATAGACAGCATACATGACGTAAACTTCCATTTCTTGCTTCAATACTTGATGAACTATTTCTTTTAATTTTTCTTGTATCAACTACACTGTGAGCAGTCTAAAAGGTCTGTTAAATACCCCTCTAGCGTTTAGAGTATTGAGAATCACAGGAGTATGATCAGAGCATCCCGACATCATATATATAGCTTTAATGTGAGTATTGATTAAATCAGTCATCATTGCCAAACACCCAATCTATAGGGCTATAAACTGTCTCCTCTACATTTCTTTTGTTGCTCCAAAAGAACAGGCAACCTCTCTTAATAATTATTCTTACTCCAATGTCAGCTAGACAATCCTGGAACTCTTCTATTTCATTGTAATGCACAGACACTCCATATACCCTGTCCTTGGCTCTTAAAGGACTGTTGAAATCACCCAGCACAAAAAGGACCAGAAATATTAGCACTGATTTGCCTCAAGTCTTGCCGTAACCTTATACTCATAGTGTGCAATCCATAGACAATTGTGACATAACATTGGAAATTAGACCCTTTATTACTGACTTGACAATGCATCACTTAGAGATGAGCTATACACCTCCACTAAATCTACATTTTCACTCTTCCAACCTATCTAAATTATCCCATTTATGACATGAGCATAGTTAGAGATAAAACTCCATTGTTGTCCCATAAACTTCTGAACTTCTATTACTAATATGTTGCTTAAATTTAGTTTCCAAAATGGATACCAAGTCAAGATTATTCTGAATCAAAAACCTATGGAACTCTTTCTGCTTAAAGGACTTATTTAGTCCTCGTATACTCTAGGAGCATAGGATCATATTTAGAGGGATGGTGTTTGGCATGTTACCTTTGGATAACCTTTGGGAATAATCCCTTTGTACATTACTAGGGTCTGGTTGTTGAATTAGGTGTCTATGTGCAGACTGGATGTTTTATTTCGCAGTGTTAACATACCAAGGTCAATATCAGCCTTATCCTTCTTAGGATGGGTTTACCACAAGCTGCTTTCCCTTACAGCCAAGAGACTTAACAATTTTCTGAACTATTGTATATTTCTGAATAGGAGTTGCTGGAGTTACCCTTTGATTAGATTTTGCCTTCCACACTTGGATCTCCTTCTTCCTCCTCCTTGTATGCTTCTTTTGTTCATCTCTACCAAATTTTCATTCTACCTGCAGATGACTAAAAGAATTACACTCCACACAAAAATTTAGGATACCACTTATAATTTGTGCGCCTACTTCTAAGTGTCACCATTAGGCTTTTCAATAAGCGTGGTCTTAGGCAAAGGTTGTGTGATATCCTTCTCTATCGACACATGAGCATAGGAAATTCATTCACATTTTGTTGTGAGATGGTCAGTGCATATCGGTTTCCCCAGATAACTAGCAATACGTCCAAGATTCTCCCTCGCCCAACATTGAACTGGTATCCTTGGTAACATAACCCATAGAGGAATATCTCTGAGTCCATTAGTGATATCAAAATCAGACACCCATTCCATAAGACGAGGTGTCTGTTCTGAAACGTATAAGGCCCATTATCAAGTATTTCCTCCTTGTCTTTTTCAGATTCAAAATTGAAGACGAAATAATCATCCTCATGTAGGTAGACTCTGGGTGTAGCCACATTATACCAAACCCCATATACAAATTTCAATATGTCTTTGAAGCTATAGTTACCCCCCATGACATAGCCTATTACCGACGTCTTCCATTTAGTACTTTGATTTTCAATTTCAGTAGGGTCCAATTTGACAATATTCATCCCTTCTTTTATCATTGGTGGATGAAAACTCAGTTGGAATCCCTTTTGATGAGTTCTATTACCTCAAACAATATTCGCTAAGCTTTGGGTTAGGGGAGTGTTATCTTCGTTCTTCAATCCCTTTTCCTTGACTTCACTATTCTGCGACGATCCTGCTGAATAAGTGAGTTTTCGAGTTGCGGCAACCATAGTGATATTTGCTTTATTTGGGGCCAAAGGAGAGATACCCTTAGGGTGCTGAATGACTGTAGAGGCACTACCTCGTTCTGGCATCCATTGAGCTAGTATATGCGGAGCTAAAAACTGAACAATACCACTCTCCGGTGTTACTGTTCACATTGCAATCTTAGAGTTTTCTTCCTATTATATCTCCACCACTTCTTCTTGTTGCTCCTCGATTATCTCCTCTTGCTAATTCCCCTCACACCCAGAGGGTTTCACTGTCGTAACGTCGTTGTTTTTGACGTCGGCGATCCATGACGTACAATACCTATCCTAATCAGATAAAACAATTTTTTTACTTTTTTTCCTATAATTATTATCTAATTTATGTTATTATATTTAAAATTTAAAAAAAAATTATATGGCAAGAGAAATATATTAAAGTTAAGGAATCTTAAAAATTTTATTAACAATAAAATATATGGTAAGAAATATTTGAAGAATTAATAATTAAAAAATTTTAAAATATATGGTATAGAAAAATATTTTACTAAAACTTTACCTTATAAAAATTTCTTTAAAATTATTGTATATATTTATTAGTTCAAACGCCTAAAGTATTTATGTTATAATCTTAGAAAATTAAGACATGTTATTATTATTATTATGATTATTATATATTAAAGTGATTTTTTTGCTATTAAATTTAATATATTTGTGATTTTTAATTATAGTAAATAAATTATAAGTCAAACTATATCATTTAAATATATATATATTATTTACTTTAATATCAACTGCTATATTCTAATATTTTTTTCTTCTTATATATAAGTTTATTGATTAAAGATAGATGCACGTGCAAAATAAATATTAAAAATGGGAAGACCATTAAAAATATTGTTTGAATTTTTTGTCCTTTATTAAAAGAATTTACAATAGACTTACCATTTACTATTTTTTAATTTTAAAAAAAAATAAAAATCAATAAAAAATCTTGGCTATTAAATATTTTATTAATTGAATAATGTTTAAACTATATTAGGAATAATTCATAATTAACCTACATCGGAATCATATGCATGGATTTAACCGGCCGCAATGTGTTTTTTTTACTATAGTAGTAGAACGATTTTGATATTTTAATATATAAGTATTTTTCTTATTTGATTTATGTAATATGACATATTTAAAAAAAATATATTTACCCTTCATTAAAAGACTCTACACTAGACAATACTATTTTCTTAAAATACAGGAGTTTGAAATTAATTAAAATTTTATTTATTATAATTTTTATATTCAGCTATTACATAAAAAAAAGGTAATTATATGTAGCACCAAATATAAAAACTGTTTTTCATGTATATGCATAAAAGTAATATTTCACTTCAGATTTACGCAGGAACACATGTTCAAATAATTTTTTTAATAAAATTCACTTTCAACTTCACTAGGAGTATTTTCAATCTTTTTTCACTACGCATATTTTAAATATTTTATAGTTTTCCAGGTTTATGTGATGGTTTCTCGTGTTAATAAAATATTGACAAACTAATCTTTTTTCTTCTTATTCTGGATTTAATTGATTTTGATTCAAGTCATTTTCTTACATTCATCTAATTATGAGTAAGGGTCAAGTCTCGGATCGAGAGTGGAGAACGATTCTCGTGTTGAGAGTCGAAATCCAGTCCCAAATCGAGATTTGAGGATCGACAGTCGGACCTCGAGTCGATGTCAGGTACTTGGTCGAGAGTCAAGATTGAGTAGTTGATCAAGAATCAGAGTAGGGGTTAGATCCTAAGTTTGGAGTTAAGGTGGGATCCCAAGTTGAGAGTCGATATTAGATTTTGGGCCAAGAGTCAGATCTCAAGTTGGGGTAGGAAATTCGAGTTGGGTTCCGGATCGAGAGTTGAGGTCATGTTTTGGGTCGAAAATCGAGCTCATGTCCTAGGTATGAAGCTAAGGACGAGTCTCGAATCAAGAATTAGTGTCAGGGATTACATCTAGTTGAAAATTAGGGTGAGATCTCGAATTAGGTCCTGAGTCAGGAGTCGGTATTGGGTTTCGTATTGAGATTCAACAGTCGAGTCCCAAATAAAAATTGAGGATAAGATCGAGTCTCGAGATTGGTGTCAAATCTCGAGTCAAAAGTCACGATCAGGTTCTAAATTGGGGTTGGAGGTTTAAATTTCGAATACTAAGTTGGGGTTAGATCCAACATCGGGAGCCAAAATCCTAGTTTAAATCCTAATTCGGTAATCTAGGTTAAATACGAATTCAGAGTTAGATCCCGAGTCGAGGATTGTCTCAAATCAGAGTTGGGTTTCCAGTCAAGATCAGATCTCAATTCGGTAGTCAAAGTTGGATTTTAGATTAGGATTGAGGAAGCGAGATTGGCATCGATAGTTGGATCACGAGTCAATATCAAAGTGGGATCGAAAATGAAATCTTGGGTCCAAAAGTCTCGGGTGTGGTTAAGACGATTCTTAAATCATGGCTGAGGTCCAGAGTGATAGCTTGGTATCAGGATTAGGACTTGAATACCGGGCAGGGGTTGAGAGTCGTATCCTGTGTCGAGTTGGTAGTCAGGTGGGGTTTGATGTCAAGTATTTTTCCAAATTATATACCTATTTTTTTTTAAATAATATTTCCTTCTTACTTACCAAAAATTTAAAAAATAAGAAAATTACTTAATTTCCATTTTTTAGATGTAGAGAACAAAATTTTATCGAATTTAAAGTACTATATAAGACGAGTTCAGTATCTATTTTCAAACTATAAGATCTATTAAGATTTCTTAAAAGCTATACTTTTGCTGGTAATATTAATGATCTTACAAAATAAGACGAAACAAAAAATAATCAGGAGTACAATTTCATAACGATATGCCTTTATGTGTAAGAGCATATTAGGCTTCACAAGCCTCAACATTTTATGTTTGCTTCCATGATAACACTCAATCAATAGAGTTAATTTCATCAAGAAAATATAAATATGTATTGTTTAGTTTGTAGAATTTTACTTCTAATTAATGATGACAGGAATTGGAAGATCTAATCTTTTAATGATTAATTGTTTTGCTTCAACACTAGCTAGACCTCTATTGTATATAACTGGATAAATACGTGTATTAATTATAACTACTCATGTTAGCAAACAAGATAATAGACCAGCATATGATATTTGTTGAAAAAACCTAAAAAATTTAAAGTGTATGTCAAATACTTCTCAATCTTACATTATATGAATTCTATTTTAGATAATAAAATACTCAAATCTTCTCTTATAGTTAAATCCCCTAATCAAGTGTTGATCCATTTTTTAAATTATATCAGATGTTGATTTATTATCTTATTTTTTTAACGTAAGTAATCGTAATTAATTACATATATTTATCTAATTATATATAATAATGGTCTAGCTAGTGTTGAAATAAAAACAATTATTACTAAATTTACTAGCATGACTTATCCCAATAGCTGTTTTTTACCCTCTATTCGTCATCATTGTTAGCTCTAATTATGATTACCAAGTTTTTAACTTAAATTATCCTTTCATTTGTATTGAATGAAATTATAATGAGTAATAAAAGAATCATGATCTATGATAATATTATAACTAATTCAATATTTTGTTTCCGTATTTCGCCGTTTTGTTTCTTCAAAATATTCACGCACCGATTGAAAACGTTTATTAATATTTATTTTATATATATAAGAGTGAATATGATGACGATCAAAGGTAAACAAATAATATTAAAATTTAAAATATCAATCACTTAAAATTATTTTAGTGGACCCCACATAATTTAATCTTGACTCTCAACTCATTTTCTATAAATTTTATTTTTTGAAGATTAGTTACGAATTACTCCTTTTTATGTACGTCGGCCTCATAATCAATTCCTAAGAAAATATCAATTCGTTGTCTACAATCTAAAATTACCATATTTCTAATAAAATACAATTTCAAGAATAAAAATACAATTATACAATTCATTTACCTCATCAATTAAAAATATAATTTAATAAAATCACAATATTACAAATAATGGACAAAAGGAAATATTAACATGAGTACTATTCTATTTCAACGTAAGTATAATTGTAAACATTAATTATATACCAAAAAAAATATAGGTATGGTGGTAGTCCGCACAACAATCAGAGGGATCATGTTTGAAACTATATCATTTATTTTTGCAGTTAAGCAAAGATAACAAT
>JBDJHY010191965.1:0-11818 GCA_039654485.1 Withania somnifera | reverse complement strand
CAGTCTTGACTTTTTCTATGGATTTTTAGTGTCTTGTTGTGTATTTTAAATCTTCTAGAGTGGGTATGGGTTGTGTACTGATGCATCACGAGAAGATAGTATTATATTCTTCTAGACATATTAGGATTCATGAGGAGAATTATCCTGCTCATGATGTTAAACTCGCGGCAATAGTGTGTGCTTTGAAGTTATAGAGACACTATTTGTACGGGTTGTATGCAGATGTCCTTCCTGATCATAAGAGTCTTCAGTATTTGTTTGACAAAAATAATCTGAACTTCATCCAAGGAGGTAGTTAGAGCTACTGAAATACTATGACATGATTGTTATGTACCATTTAGTCAAGGTAAATATTATTGTTAATGCCCTTAAGCAGGTTGTCTTTAGGTATCTTGTTACATATTAATGAAAATTAGTGAGAGTTAGACAGAGAGATGCATAGTCTTGCACACCTTGGGGTTAGACTAATAAGTGTAGAAGATGAGGTATGCTTGTGAAGAATTCTTTTGAATCATCTCTTGTGGTAAGGTGTAAGAAAAGAAAGGTAGTAATCTAGTGTTAGTTCAGTTGAAAATGTGGTTTAGAAGTAGAAATTCTAGGTTTTCTCTAAGGTGAGATGAGGATTTTCGTTACAAGGATTGCTTTTGTGTGCTAGATGTTGATGGGTTGAGAGAGAAGATTCTTATAGAGGCTCATGGTTTTTAGTAATTTGTTCACCCTGGGTGTATTTGAAGGAGGCATTTTTGTTGCATGGTATTATGAAATACATAACTAATTATGTGGCTAAGTGTCCTAATTGTCAGCATATGAAGGTAGCGCCAACATGAGAGTTATAGAAGTTTGGCATCCCAACCTAGAAGTGAGAAATAATAAACACGGACTTTGTCACCAGTTTAACGTTAGCTTAGAAACATGCTTCTATATGGGTTATAGTAGACCGAACGACTAAGTCATCTCATTTCTTTCGTTTTAACACAACCTATTCAACAAAACAAATATATTAGTATCCATCTTTAGTAGATCATCAGGATGAATGAGGTGCCTTTATCTATTATCTCAAACTGGGGTACACAAGTTATGTCTTATTTTTGGAGATCATTTCAATGGGGACTTAGTGTCGGAGTTCATTAAACTAAAACATGTCACCTGCAAATAGATGGTCATGCTGAGAGCACTATTCATATATTATAGGATACACTGAGGGGTTGTTTAATTTATTTCAATAAAGTTGGGTAGAACACTTGCCTTTGATCGATTTTTCACAAAATAAAAACTATTACTCTGGTATTCGGATGACCATATTTGAGGCTTTCTATGAGAGGAGATATAGGTCACTGATTAGTTGGTTGAAGGCATGTGAGGCAGCGATGATATATCCAAAGCTTATTCATGATGTTATACAGAGTGTTCAAATCATCTGTGAGAGATTTAGACCATCACAAAGTAGACAAAATTTTTATGTAGTTATGAGAAAAAAAGAGCTAGAGTTTGATGAAGATGACCGATTATTCCTAAAAATATCACCAACGAAGGGTTCTTAAGATTTAGTAAGAAAAAGAAATCTTAGTCCAAGATATATCGGACTTTAACAGCTTTTAAGAAGGGCAGGCAATGCTGTATATGAGTTAGATCATCAACAAAGTTAGTAGCAGTTCATAATGTTTTTCATGTGTCTTTGCTGAGGAAGTGCACATGAGTGATCAATCCTTAGTGGTGCCAGTTGACAGTGTCAGTATTAATGATAGCTTGAGTTACGAGTAGGTCTCTATTAAGCTACTAGACAAACCTGTTTTCAAATTAAGTGACAAAGAGACAGTGTCAGTTGAGGTTCTATGGCAGAACTAGTTAATTAAGGGATATACATGGGAGGTAGAGACAAATGTGATGCATAGATACTCTCATATTTTTCCTTCCAGTTCCACTTCAATATTAGTTAATAGCCTATCTATTAAGATTTCCCCTTATCTATTCATGAGCATGTAGCATGTTGTTGTAGCATTGCATGAATCCTCATGTGTATACTGTTGCATTCTTTGATGAGATCATGGTTGTAAAGGTCAGAAAGAGTAAGTATGCATGTCAGTCAAATGATTTAATGGTGAAACCACTTTTCTTGGTTTCTGTGACTTCATGAGTAGGTTATTTGGTAATCCAGTTGGTTTAGAATCCCTTTCCCCTTTCTTGTAGGTAATTTCTTCATTTGAGGAAAAATAATCTCAACGGGGAGATACTGTAACACATTTGAAATTCGTACTAGAGGTTTTTTGGGCCAAAGTAATGAAGTCTATGAAATTTTCACAAATAACTAAGTTCTTTCTATTTCTAAGGGTCCATGTACCGTCATATGGCTTGACGGACCATTTTAAACATTGTCAAATCCCTCCAATGAAATTCGTTTAAGTAGAAAGTTTCCATGGACAATTTCACAGTCTGTCATTTGGTTTCACTAGCCATGATTTCATCAGGGAAACCCATATGATGTTCCAGTATCCTATGTGACGTTGCTAGATTCAACAGAGAATTTGATGGACTATGTAGTAGAATGATGGTCCATTATTTCTTACATTGGTCTTGATCCTAGCTTCTTCAAATTTTGTTAAGTGTAGACGAATTCCATCGACTGCTCATAAAACTAGATCATGAGTTGTAAACCCCAATCTAGAGTCAGCTAAGTGTCTGTCAGAAGTGATAAGAAATAAAAAAGCTAAAATTCATTATATCTTGGTAAAAATAGTTTTGTCTGAAGGATTTTACTTGAATTTACATTGCACTCTAAAATTAAACCTTTTAGATAATATTATTAAGTTTTTATATTTACTTATTGGAGTTCGATATTTGACATATCAAGGATAGTTGCATCTATTCATGCATTGAACAACAATGTATTGTATCATTGCATTATAGCCTATTAATATTGACCGCATAATTTTATTCTTGTTTTATCCTAACATAGTTTGCCAAAATTTCTAATTCTCATGGCTGACTTGGGATACATTCATACAATACGTGACGTGTTGAGTCCCCATTTGATCTAGGAACTTGAGTGGAGTTATCGTTTATGTTAGTGTAGGGATGATACTCTCGAGATGGTATTTTATGCAATTTTATTGTTATCTAGGGGAATTGTCTAAGCATTTTACTATTCAACTTATAGTGGCTTCCGAACATTAGAGTATTAGTTGATGTTGAGTATCCTTTTGTTTAGTATTATACTTAGTGACTAATATATAAGGTTCACCATTCTTTACATTTTATTTCTTATTTTTCTTCCCCTGATTCATAGTGTTAGATCCATGCATGAACCAACAGTCCATAGGATGCTACTTTATGGATGAGGGTGCCTTGTTACGTCTAAGGGTGACTTCGAGGCGTGACCGTTTTCTTCAAAAGTATTTAACCAACCTTCAAAATCGAGTTCCTTCCCAAGAAATCCTTCAATTTGAAGGTATTTGTGTATTAAGCGGAGATCCTTCCCACTTCATGCCCAAACAACTCATTTGAGTAAAATTCTTCAAGTTTAAATCTAGGGATCAACCCCAACTTGATGCAATATTTTAATAGTTATTCCATGTATTTGCTTATCTTGACTATGCACAAAGATCATGATTTTATACATATTACATGAAAAGTTCATGGATGTTCTCTAGTTAGCATGATCTTGTCTTAGATATGCAAGACTTGAGACTATAAATACAAATATTTGTAGAAAATTTATAAAATCCTTGTCTACCATGATTATGAACTTGTTTACTTGAAAATTCACTAAAATTTATAAGTTTAAGTCTTTTAGAATGGTAAAATGTGATATCGATTATGGTGCCTAGGCTCAACTACATATAGACTATGGAAATCTATATATATCCCTTTTGAAAGCTTTTTTTATGAATATGTGCATAGTTCATTTTTGGAGAATTATTTAGCACCGTGCACACTTGAGTTTTTACTTGTTAGTGTAGGGTAATTATCAAGTCCCACAAATTATGGTGTTTCAATGAGAACACCGAAAAAACCTAATTCACCTCCCCGTAAGATAGCCAAAGTACGGTTGTGGGTAGTACAGGTTTGCCTTTCTGGCCTGGTTCAGGATCCTTAGCTTATTTTATAGAATATTTCTAATAGTGGCAATTCAAAATGAGGTTTTTCACTATGGGTTTATAACACTGGACTCCATGTTTCTTATATCATAATTTATGTTAATTAAGTGAAACTCATACTGGATGATTCATGATTTTAGATCTTTATAATTACATTGGCCTGATAGATTTCTCCTATTATGATATTTCAATGAATTAATAAGATTTCATATGTTATCATCTAATGCACATAATATGGGCTATTGCATATGATTTATCAACTGAACACTTATCTCATGACTCATTTTAGATTAATATTCATACTCATAATTTATAACTGTTTTACCCACTTTTTATGCATGATCTCACATACTAGTACATTTTATATAATGATCATATTTTGTACAACATTATTGTATATAAATGGGGAGATAGTTCTTTCTAATCCTCCTAGAGCTTAGTTCGGTGTTGCTGATATTTATATTGGAGCGTCCTTATAGTTTTAAGGACAAGAGTTATGATTTATTTGTTCGTTTTCTTATTGTCTAGTTACTTAGAGGGTTAGCTGGGGATTTTTACCATTAGCTCAATTCTAGTTAGTTAAGTTTTCAAATAGTGAGTCATAGTATATTGAGTCAGATGTTGGATTTTACGTTGTTGAAAACTAGTCCTTGGTGTTTTATAGATTTATCATATTATTGTTTCTCATATTAGTTATTTATCTAAATTTATGCTTCCGTTGTATGTTGTTTGTCTGTATACATATGGAGGTACCAAGGGATGTCTTAGTCTTACTTGTGGGTTTTGATTGTCATGTTCTTTCCAATAAATATACTTGGGGTGTGGAAATTCATCAATAACACCAACAAGTTAGTGTCCACTCATAGTCCAAACACAATAACAAATAATCAAGTAATATAGTAGGAAAGAGTCTACATTTAATGTGGTCTTAAATAAGACTTCCAAAACAACCTAAGGGTTGTAGTCCATGATATAATCATTCAAATATAACAAGTAAAGGCATATTAAAACCATAAAACTTCATATAACATTCCAGTCACAACTAATATAGGATGAGTGAATGAGTGAATGATCAATGCAATATGTAGATGATGTTAATGAAGTATATTTGTCCTAACGTTATATACCCTCCAAGTTTTTTAACTTCTTGGATGAGAGGCATGGTGTCTATCTAGGCCGTATATCATTTCTGACACACATCATACTTATCATAATATCCAAGTATCACCATCTGGCACATATATCAGACTTATCATAATCTATAAGTATCACCATCTGACACACACATCAGACTACTCACAGTTTCCAAAATTATCACCATCTGACACACACATTTGACTACCCATATAAATTATGGCATAAGAGATGTATGTAATTTAAAATGATTATATAATCAAAGATAAAAAAATGTGTATAATCATGAAATATATTTCTCAATTCAGTCAATCCAGTCACGGATAAAATGATCAAATCAAGGTTTTAAGTCTTGTAATGTCAACTCTCTGAAAAAATAAGTGGTGGATCAATTCTATGCACCATTTTATTTTTAAATGAATTTAAAAATGAGCTTATGGGCCATTCACAACAAAAAAGTCAGTGCTTCAAGTCAAATACCTATCATAAAATAAGCAAGTTTCACATGCAACACATAAAAATGAAAACCTCAAGTTAAATAAGCCAAAAGGCCTTAACATAGGCAATCACAAGTTAAATATTATCTCAATTAAATAAAGACCCCACATAATAAAACCACAAGTAAAATGATCAACATAGCCCCCCCCCCCACATGCATCTCAATGGATAATCTTCTTCAATTCATGTTTAACTAAACAACTGGGATATCGCAACAAATAATTTCCTTCATTTTAACACATCACTAAAGAAACTAGTAATGGAGTGAATACTCATCACATCACTCATACAGGTACCTCCAATGTCCCATTACTTTCGGTTAAAATTAACTACCACATAAACACATAAACAGAAAAAATCAACTTGCCTTTAATGAAGACAAAAAACTCAAATCGAAGCCTTGCTCTCTCGTAGATCCTCCAGATGATCCCCAACTGTTCAATAATAATACCCTTAATAAAATAAAACTATTAACACCATATTTATATCTTTAAGAATAAGTGCTAAAAAGTCAATCAAAAAGTCAAACCCAAGCCCCAAGAACAAATATGAAATTTTATTTTAAAGTAATACAAAGGTTTCAGTCAGATTACTGACGACTTTTTCTTTAGTGTACCATCTTTTGACAAGGACTTTAAGAGAACAATGGGGGTCAGTGAATTGTCTGCCTAGTATAATATCTTCGTTAATATTTTTAGTAATAACGAATTCATTAGATAGACAAATACCATCACAACAGATATGTGCATCAGATAGTTTAAAATCAATAAGAATTCTTTCACCTGTAGCGCTGAATAATTTTGTAGTACTCTTAGTAAGGTATTTCG
Organism: Withania somnifera; assembly: GCA_039654485.1. Lineage (NCBI taxonomy): Eukaryota > Viridiplantae > Streptophyta > Magnoliopsida > Solanales > Solanaceae > Withania > Withania somnifera. Next base: position 5,265 of record JBDJHY010191965.1, on the reverse strand, counting down.
TAGGGATTAATCCTTCAATGATGCAATTTCTGTCAGCTCAGCTATCTAACAAAGCAAATTTGTTAATAATAAAATTATCATTAATAACTAATTTTATAAGGATGTGAGAAAGTAACCTAGCCAAGGGCCCGGTTTACTTTAATTGTTATTCAAATTTCTCTATTGATATTCATGATCTGAATATCTTAGATACATTGACGCTTAATGTCAAGACAAAGAACGTGAATAGCAAGGTGGGTACAAGAGAAATTGCTATAATATATAGAGTATATTATAAGCTAATGAAAACTACTATAGCCCCCAAGGTTATCTCTACTTCTGTCAAAGGAGTAACGATGCTCATGGAAGCAAACCAAGAGCATATCACAACCTTTGTTCCTAGACTCCTTAAATGGATTGATATCTTAGAAGATGAAGAATGGAAATTTGATTCCATCACTAACCCTTTGCCTATTCAGCCTGAAAGGTCTAGTATTGATCGAGTTATCCAATTTCCTAATGGATCTATCAACCTAAAATTTTTGAATTTGCAACCTGGATTACTTTTGAAGCGTGACATCTTTTCAACAGTTTGTTCACCCCAATAACAAAAGGTCACTTCTCCTTGGAATGTTTGAGAAGATCGAGAAATTTTTTATAGAATGAATTTTTTTTTAAAAAAAGAGAGGTTGAGGTCAAGAAAAAGAAGATAAAAATTTTGCAACACATGCTAACCAAACATAAAAAGTTGAAGCATGTTTGGACTGACTAGAAAAAAATTTATCGTTGTAAAATTTTGACCGTTGAAAGAATTTTATGTAATTCATTTCTATAATACACAACATCTCGTGTAACATCGACCATTACAGTAGTATACCATAAACCACAATACAATTCTATCATAGACTACATATAATCTAGTCTACACCATACCAACAGCTTATCATATACTACTAAATTCGAGACTTAAATAATGACATTATCTATCTATAATTTTTAAAAATAATGAATAAAGAAAAACCTTTTGAATTTACACAAGTCCGTCAAACCCCAAACTCAGAATCCTAATATTGCCATAAAACTGAATAGTTGATTATATCTAAAGGCCTAGTTCTACTAGCTTAACCATATCGTCTATAATATCCTTATGTAAATATATAGACCAATGTTGGTATATCATGCTAAAAATGCAATTAAAAATAAATAAATTAAAATAAGAAAGGTGTCACCATTAAAACAACACAACACCACTTTATTACATAAAATTAGAGTCTCCATCAACCGGTGACATGATCCAAAGAATTTAAGGACAATTAATGACCCTAACTCACCAATAATTAGCTAAAAAGATGATAAATAAATTTTAAAAAAATTTAAAAACGGTAACCGACATCAGTAAAACATCGTAGCAACATTTTAGTACATCATATGAAAGTCTTCAAAAATTAATGACATAATTCAAAGAGTTTAAGAATAACTAATGATTGTACAGAGTACATATTTATATGAAGGCTGTACTCTGAGGACCATAACTTTTGTCATGCTAATTGAATAATATTGCTTTAAGTACCATTAATTGTTCTCAACTATTCTTTGGGTCATGTTACTACTTGTCGGAGACACTCATATGATGTAATAAAGTGTTGCTACGATGTTTTAATGACGATGGTTACCCTTTTAAAAAAATTATTTTTTATCACTTTTTTGCTAATTATTGGTGATCTAGGATCATTAATTATCCTTAAATGTTTTGGATCATGTCACCACTTGATGAAAATTCTAATATTATGTAATAAAGTAGTGTTGTTTAAATCATAACACCTCCCTTATTTTAATTTTAATTTATTTTTATTGCATTTTTAGCATGATATACCAACATTGTTCTATATATTACATAAGGATATTATAGACGACATTGTTGGTCTATCATAAAACTAGGCCCTTAGATATTATAAACTATTCAATTTTATACCGATGTAGGATTTGAATTTGGGGTTTGGGGTTTAACGTACTTGTGTAAATTTAAAAGGGTTTTCATTATTCATTATTTTTAAAAAATATAGATAGATAATGTCATTATATAAGTCTCGTTCTCAGTAGTATATGATAAATTATTGGTATGGTCTAGGCTAGATTATATGTATTTATGGTAGACTATGATAGACTCCTGGGGTCGATCCTGCACAGTCAATAAATATAAATAATCATATGCTAGATAATTCTCCCAAACTAAATTAATTTTAACACAAACTCTTACTCATGGTCTATGTCATCTATTTTTATATGGCATGTGCCATAGATCTATGTGGTATTGTTTATATAATCTCAATGAGTTATAATCGACTACATCATTTAATTATATTCGTAATTTTTAGCAGTTGAATAAGTTAATAAGATAAAGAATAAAAATAAAAATAGCAACATTGCTTGTACAGAATAACATAACTTTCATTATTTTTCACTACATACAATCTCATTTTCGAAATATCAAAAGAAAAAAAAATTGTCTTATACGAAAGTTCAAAAACATCTACAACTTTCATAATCGAAAGTTTTGTAGTGATATACATTAAAACATAAAAAAACTAGGGAGATGAGGAGAGGTGATTAGATCGTCAGAGTTGATGTCCATCCTTTCCGTTATAGCCTGTATAAAGCGACGGATCAGCCGTATATGCATCTCCAGCTTTTCACGATGATTCTTGTAAAGTCCTCAGAACAACTTGTTCATGTTGTTCTGGAGACGGAGGAGTTCCAGCATGGCTGGTGTCTGGGTGCGATGATGACGATGGTAGTTGTTGATTGCTTGGAGTCTAGGCACCTGTTCGTTGTTTTTATTTTTTAACTTGAGAGAATTTTAAATTTTGTACTTGATTATAGAAGAAATTGAAAGGTTTCTAATTTATAAATTGATTTGGTGAGGGGTGTGTGTAATTGTCCGTCAAACAGTTGTCGCCACGTCGAGGTAACATTTTCACAATAGGTATGTTACCTTTTTAATTGAAAACGTTCTGAATTGTCATCATTTCAGCTCCTCGATGTCACCAAAGGAAGATTTTGATGAAAATGAAATTGATTATAGAACTAGTAATTTATTAAAGAAAATTGTTGTAGTTAATTATATAGGACACATTGATTAACTGTATATGATTATAGACTAAGGTGATAATTAATAATAAATTACACACATAATGTATTAAAATATCTGGCATTAAAAATTATGAAAAGTAGATTATAAACCATCATATGGTAGATTATAATTAAACTGGAAAAAACATTCAGCAACAACTACAACATGAATTGAAATTCCAAAGAAGCAATCAGGTGGAATACTGTCTTATAATCTGGCAAGTTATTTTTTATGATCGGATATTTTGCATATCAAACACTTATTTTTAATTTTCAGAATAAAGGTTTCGTGATGTCACGAACACAATCCGTTTTCTTCCTTCCAATTTTGGGGGAGTAAACGGGTGGATGAAGTTTCTGTGTAACAAATCTGAAGGCACGCCCCACTCCAACTTCGGAGGAACTGAAAAATTATTTCACCATATGCAAGAAGGTACGGTTCAACATTATACATGGTTGATAAGTAATCGTATATGCTTGAATCGTATTTTTCATCGTACTTCAACCTTAGGGCTTCCATTACATTAGTGCATGATATTTTCACCAAGTCATATTATCTTTAACAACATAACCTATTGAGCAAATTACTTTGATAGTCCAGCCCATGCCCATTACGGTGAACTCTTCGGCAGACCCGTTGATGTCATTACATATAAGAAGTCCCGCACAGTCATGTTGTTCCTTATATGCACTTCAGCCTTGGGTACGAAAATGGTGTTCGAATTGGAAGCTTCTTTATGCCTCTCTCAAAATTTCTTGGCAAACTTTATCGTAATAGATTCAAACATAAAAGGTATAGGGCATTCTTTTTCATCCTTCAGTGAAGAATTGAGTGATTCAGAGATGTTTGTCGTCATGCCATCGACCTGTTTGAAGGAAAATACGTCTAACTCCACTTTTCTAAACCAATTTCCTCAAGACACGCTACGGATGCGGGATATTTTATCTTGAGCTATTGAAAGTGTTTGCTGAACTCCTGCTAGTTGTATACAGTGACGACATCATAGAAGATCCCAAGGTAGTCTCCACACCGGTAATTCTTTCGGAGGTTTCCACTGAGGTGTCTCATGCATAGACCATAATGGGCATGTTCATAGACTATGAAAATTTTATTAGCAATGCTCTTGTACCTCTCAGAGATTATGCACAACTCAGGATCATCGACCACTATTAGCTTCAACTTGCTGAAGATGAAGGTCTAAGAATCATCATACTCCTTATCGACCGGCAAAATACAATTGGATATATGTGTCTCTGGGTATCCTGTGCAACGAAAGTCAACATGATTCCCTCGTACTTGAATACAAATGTATTTTATCTACTGATATGACCTTCATCATGTTGGAGTATCCCCAAATTGAAGCTCCGTAAGTTAGAAAATAATATGTGAACCGTCCCTCTTTGTCGACGGTAATCAAGTTCCTGGAACTCGAATTTAGAGTTTTGACCATGTTGGAATAGGCACGTAGATTAGCATACCCATGCTCTGGTGTACATCTAATTATGTTCTTGATGATTACATCTGCATTTCAACACTACCAATAACATGGACTACACCGCAACACCCTAAAAACCATTCTCTGAATTTCTTTTGGCGTTGGACCTTTTTGACCATTATTTTATTCATTAAAATTGAGGAAATTAATTTTGCCGAGGCATTCTTGTAGATGCCCGCAATGTGCTTAAACCCACATGTGTGGTCGCCAATGTAGGCAAAGATATGCATCCTATTTGAGTCCTCGTACTTACTCACCCGCAGCATCCATCAACAATTATTAGATGCAAATCTCACCTTGTAATTTTTTTATTGTTATTTACAAATTTCAAACAGAACGACATTATCACCGCATCTTTCTGCAACGTCTTCAACTGTCGCTTGTTATAGAATATTTTTCTTTATAAAAATCAATTCCGTCGTTGAAACTATGGTTGGGTTGTGATACACTAGGCTCCTGTCACGACTTGATTTCTCAAGTCATGATGGCACCTACTATATCCAAGTAGGAGAACCAAACCCCGTAATTCGGAGCCGAAGCAGAGGACTACTTATAGTAAAAATAGAAGAATATGAAAAGAGATAGTAATAAAGTTGAGAATACACCCAAGACCCGATGTCAATGTCAAACAAACCACTAATATAGAAGAACAAATATAGAA
>JBDJHY010191955.1:0-11819 GCA_039654485.1 Withania somnifera | reverse complement strand
TCTAACACATTTTCCTTTTGCCAATTGGATGTCAGCTGTCATTATTTTTTCTTAGCCTCGGATGCACTCTCTAGGATCGTCCTTGTTGTCATTTCTTCGTCCATTTTCCTGGTTGCTACTTGTAATACCTAAATATTCTTACCCCACCCATTATTCCTTTCAAGGCTAACGATCTTAATCTTATTTCATTCTTGGGCCCTTAACCATGTCTGGCATAATGTCATCCTAATTGGACCAATGCAATTTTTACCTCATACATATAGTCCCTCAAGAACAAAAAAACTCTCAGCCCAATGCCTCAAGCATCATTTTTTACCTTGAGCTTTCTATCTTTTCCTAACCCAAGCTTATCACCTTTTTAAATAAATCTGGGTCCTTCAATACGCCCGGCGGATGATATATTTCTCGATTACAAAAATTCATTATAATCCACACCACTTGGCAAGGTCCCCCTTCTCAAGACATCACTTTATTTGGATCCCCCTTTTATGTATTCCTCCTCCACACCACCAACTTTCCTACAATAAAGACCACTTTAGTCAGTTTCATGATTTCGAATTTCTCTTGCATCTTAGAGCGTTTAAATAGTGATCCTAAGTTAGTTATGATTTGTTAGAACTGGTGGTTTGGTTCTCGGGTTATTCATTCGAATTTTAAATCAGTTCTCTTATTTTAGAGAGTTAGCTTTTAAAATTTGATTTCAATTAGCATTCCTTTCAAATGAACTTGATATTAAATTCTAATAATTTTGTTAGCTCCTTAACATTGATTTTTTAGCTAATTGATTTTTTAGCTAGACGGGCTCTTGTAAGTGTACGGAAGACTTTGTTGTGATTTTATCTCATTTTTCGTGTTATATGTATTTTGGAGTTGAAAAGTTTAATTCAATCAACTTTTCATGATCAGAGCATTGAATGGAAAGTCTGACTTTACCACCAGCTCAAGAATATTAAATTTGGTTTAGATAAGTTGGTGGTTCGGGGCCCGGGCTAGCCGGACTCATTTTGATTCCTCAGTTGAAATTAAGGAAATTTAGGCTGAGGGTTGACTTTAATCAATAGTTTGCCAAAACAATCTTGGATTAAAATTTTATCTGCGTCGTTGAGTCCTTGAATGTCATTTCCATGCGGTTGACATATTTGGTTTGTGTTCATAGAGTTCTGAATTCACTGTTGTTGCAGTAGTTGCTGGTGTGGACACTAGGCTTTCTCCGCATTCACGGAGGTTGGTTGCATTCGCGAGGTTAAGCTTGCCCATCACTTTTTCGGCCATTTCTTAGCATTTGTAGAGAAAGGACCTGGGGAACTAATCAACCTTACTTTTTGCATTCACGGGTAAGTCACTGGACGGTGGTTCGGCTAGGTATAGGACCACATTCTCGATCAGGGGACCACATTCATGAAGGACAGCTACCTGGCAGTATAAATTCTCAAAACCACAATTTTTTTTCGAAACTCATTTTCTTCATTTTAAACCTTCTTTTTTCCCCATTGATTCCTCATGGAATTTCATCTATGGGATTGGGAAGCATCAGGGATTGCTCTTAATCATTTTATCTTCATATATTTAGTATGTTTTTACTCCTAACGTCATAAAATTATTCATTTAATTTCTAAATTTCCCCAACTTATTTCTTCTCTTTTAAGAGTTTGGGCTCCCATTCCTTCTTTTGAACTGAAGCTTTTGGATTATATTCCTCATATTATAGATAATCCTTTGATATCCTTTGTTTTGAATTATGGGTCCCACGAGCTTATTTTTATCCTGATTCCGACCTATCTAAAATCCTAACAATATGGGTATTATTTGATTCTTTTTTATGTGTAAATTATTATTTTGATAGTTTCGTGATTGTTGGAGCCTTTTTGGAGCAATTTGAGATGATTTCCAATATTTACAAGCTTTATATTCAGATGTCATGTAGGCTATGACTTAATGATATTAGACTAGGCATATATCGGGTATAATAATATTAATCAACATCCTTTGGTTGGGTTTTATAGCTTGATACCTTGACCTTTGTCCGCTCTTTCAATTCGTTTCTTTTACTTTTTTCTTTGATATATGTGTAGATATTATGATTACTCATTTGTACCCCTGAGATGGCCTTATATTGACTCTGAAACTTAGCATGGTGGGTTATTGGGAATGCCCGTAAGTCTTGAGCATCGATGTTTGGTTGTTATGTACTATAGAGATTTTTGAGCTCGTGCAGGGCCGGCGGAATGATTATATACTTGTTGATTGTGGTTGTGCACAACATCATCATGAAACTTGAGTTTATGAATTGGTTCTACTATTTTATGGTCGAGATCCCAATATTTCTATTTTTGAAACCTTGCATGGATTTGAAGGCTCATTTTTAATATTAATGACTGATTCTGTGGTAAAATTTGTAATAAATGAAAGTTTGATGAAAAACATCTTAATATTACTGGATACCATCGTAAATTTGGTTTATAAAAGGGGACTTTGATAATAATTTCTAATAAATAATTTTTCTAATTTGTTTTAGACCGATTATCGATTGGGTGTTCGGTACTATATTTTTTACTTGTTTTATTCTAGGCCTTATACCTAGCGTCGGGTATAATGACCTTTCTAGCACTTAGAGCTTCAGTCCGATGTCGAACGTTGAGTATTAGCCATTACCTGATTTTAGACCCGGATGTAGTCAAGCACGAATATTGATATTTTTGTTTTTAAACCCTGTGATAGAAGAACACATGCATTGAGACTTCTGAGATACCACTGATTATGAGATACTACTGGTTACGAGATTATGATTTTGTATGCGGTGAAGGCCTCTATGAGCCCTACCGATCTGGGTTGCAACTGGTAGAGGGGTATCTGTCAAGGACTCTTATGTGTTCTGCCTTTGTGAGTCATAGAGCCTTAGGGGGTGCATACAGTATTACTTTAGTACCATTGCATCATGTATGTGTTACTTTCTGCACTTGTTTTCTTGATTAACTCTCTAGTCTTATGGGGAGCCATTTAGTGAGCTTTACTTGGTTGTAGCTTTCTTGCTTATGGAAGCTTGGTAAGGTTTTATTTCCATTTATTACCTATTACTTCTTGTTTCCTTTACTCATGGTGATCATTTGGTAGTTTATTGTGTCTAACCTTACCTATTGAGCTCTATTTGTGTGGGATTTCATCAAGATTATTTCTTTACTCTTCATTTTTTATTGAGGTTATTGATACAACACACTTCTTTGTTTCTTTAATTTATTAGTGTTGCAAGGATTGAGATATGTCTTTTCTACTTTATCTGAGTTCTCCTATTATTATTGATAGCTAGCTCCTCTAGTTGGATTCCTTTTTGTTTCTAATTTATCTATTGCTAGTCTTCTCTTCACATATAGTTATATACTTCTTGCTTTTTGTGACTTATTTCTCTCCATTTGCTATTTACTACTTTTATATGTGTCAATCAGCCTATAATGGCCTACTAGGTACTCGTTGCTTTGGCAATTCGTACTCATACTACACTTCTATATATTTCTTGGCGTAATTTATCGCCGCGGACGCTGATTCCTCATGCATTATTCTTGAACTTCGAGACACAAGTGATATATATAAGACCAGAGTGACACGTCTCTCCTTAGTTGGGACACTATTCCTTTTGTATTATTCGAGATAGATTATATTTAACTTTTCCACTACTGCACTCTTGTTCTTCTGTAGTAGATCTTGTACTGTGATACCAGGTTATGAAATTGGTGTAGTTTCTTAATCTATGTATATCTTACTTCCGCTTTTATTTATTTTAGTCTTTCTTAGTTATCTTTTGCTTATATCTCTTGTGTGCGCTTCAGTTAGGTGAGGACCCGTTACTTGTCTTTCTTGGCTACAGGATTGATTTATTTACAAGTGAGATTATAGGTGTTATCATAACCTAAGAAATCAGGTCGTGACACGCATAGATCTCCTCTATCAAAAGTTTCACCATGGTGAAAAGAAAGAACGTATCTTCTACCTACGGTCGCCCCTCTAGTTGGAAGGTGCAAAGTTCCTCAAATATATGATCTGCAATCAACAAGATTATCCCTTCTATCTTTAGTTCGTTAAAAAAAAAATTCCCATTCGAATGAGGAATCTGCCATTCTAGTTTACTAGATTGGCTCGCTGATCTATGATGACATTCTTCCCATTGTTACAAAAGACTGCAGGTGGCTGGCGAGGAAGGGTCCATATTAGCTCCTCTTGGCTGGGGGACAACATTATGTTCGAGTGATTTGGTGTGACCTTTGTCTATGCATATTTTTTATTACTGTCTTGGACGATCCATCGATGAAGTAACCACTTCTTTACGTAACTTCTTTCGATTGTCCTTAGGCTAGAAAAACCCTAGACTATGGGAAATAGTTGCTTGTTTTTCAGCATTAGCCAAATGAGTTTTTCTCTGATGCATTTGATATTTCACTACTCTCCCCGTTTACTAGGAAGGGGATCCGGGGTGATCGTTTCATTTCTATGCCACTTGGGGAGATCCCTAGAGTTTCTTCGCCTTTTATTTGAAACATGTACAGTTAGTGAATCCCCCAAATTTACTTCATCTTGGCTACTTTTGGGCACATCTTAGTTTTGCCTTACCTTTTGATCCTATTAGCTTTTTCCAGTTGCTCAATGGGTAAAGCATTTCAGAGGCAAGTCGATACTCTCCACCTCTGGGTGACCCATATCTCGAGGCAACTCCCGTGTCAAGCCACTTGTGGTCTAGCTTATCTAGCAATTTTGGATAGACGGCCAAATATCACAGGTTGGGTAATTTATACTGTGTTTTTCTATCCTTTTCGAGCTTCTTCCTGAATAGTTTATCCCCGTACTAATTTTTCAAGGTTTGAAATATGTGCCTTAATTGCTATCATTACGTTGATGGCTCTTGGACCTATGGTTCAGACTCATGCAGGCCTGCATCCTACCCCGATCTACTTAGGTACCTTGGCAGATGAGCTTGAACTTGAATCCAGTCGGATGATCTCATAAAAGCGTAAGGATGAGAACACGAGATAACTTACTGAAGGCTGCAAGTGACTTTGCTGAAAGTCATGTGCCAAAAATCCGAGATGATTGCCCAATTATCCCTTCATATTTTGATATGGATGACATGTTCAAGAAGATGGATTGTGAAAGGAAATTAATACCCCACTTCTAGATAGAGTGCCAAGGCTATTAATGCCTCACAAGCACCATTCTGTTGCTATAACATTGCACTTGATCACTCTTCGGCTCTATAACATCATGCCCGATCACTCTTCTGGAGCGGTGGGCCAATTATCTCAAGTTTCTTCACCGCCCCTACCTCCAAAATCATCACCTCCTAGGAAGGACCGCAATATTACAGAGGGCATGATTCTTACTCCTCGTGTAGTGTCTTTGACCGTACATCAAGAGTTGAGTCTCTTTTTTGGGACCAATAGGGGTGGCCGACTATCTGGACCTAGTGTTATCCTCTAAGGATTGCTTAAAGATTAAAAAAGTTTAACAAAATACTCTCTTAGCGATGCCACTCATTATGTCGCATAGGTCAGACAACTTATTTTTCTATCCACCTAACTTTAATATAGATGTACTGACTTACAAGTGCTTTAAGGATTGCATTATCGAGTTTGCCGCATTGAGGCGCATCACACGTTAGAAGACAGATTTGTTGCCCAAGATTGGTAACCTGGAAGGTCCTTTTTCTGTTACCATAATTTTAACTGCCTTCAGGGAACCCTCAGCCCTCAATTGTGTGAGGTGAGGGTTGTCAGGAGTAGGCTTCTCACTGTTCTGGAGGAAAGAGGTTCTTATAAGAGTGAGACATAAAAATGTGCCTCCTAGTCAGAAAGACTTCATGACACGGTTTTAATCGACTCTCATTGTATTGAGCTCCATTTGAAAGAGCAAGAGTCCATGTAAGAGAAGGTAGAAATCGAGCGCTCGGGCTCACTTGCCGATAAGGCATGTTCTCTTACCACTTTCCCTAAGGGGACTCTATTCAAGATACACCATTTACAAAGAAAGATCACTAATTTAATTCAGGAGAGAGAGGCTGAGATCGCTAAATCCTCTCGATTCTAGGCAAGGGACATTGAGCTTGCTCGAGCTATGTCCTTCTGAGGTGAAGAGTGTCCACTTAGTTTTTGAAGAGGAGATAAAAAAGTCCCGAGAGCTGGTCACTCGCTTCCTAATGAATGAATTTGGTGGCAAACTTTTCAGAAGAGAGATCATGCCCTGACCAGATCTTCTTGAGGTTTAACGCCCATTTTGCGGCTAGACGATGCTAACTAATACTTTCGAGAGTGGTTGTAACAAACTTTATTATATATATAGGTTCTCAGCTCAACTGATATCGAGTTTACACAAACATTACTGATTTTATTTTCTATACAAAGTCATTTGAGGAGATAGCTAGGCGCCCATCGCAATGAGCTCCGATTCCCCTACACTGTCTTTCTTAGAGATCCATCCCCAACACGCTCTCTCTCTTTTCTTTTGGAGAGAAGTTACATCAAGGGAGGTCTTGGCCATTTGGAAATCCTTTACCCTTTATAAATGGGCCCTCAACCTCGTGATGAAGTTTTCCATGTGGAAGGGAAATAAAAGGTCATAGATCAATTTGACCCTTAAATGTTCCTGTTTCTAGGCAATTAGCCTTGGGATATGGGAAACCTGACTTGTATTTTTTCCAAGAATTGATCCTACCGTACACCTGGATCCCATTCACTTCATACGCCAGACTTCTCGTTTCCCTTCTTCTGTAAAAAAAAGGTGGAGAGACTTAGCATCCGTAATTATTTCCTCTCAAAATGACTGTATTTGATATTTTTTATGAGATCGGGGCACGGACAATGGGCTCCTCATGACTTTCCCTACTAGTGCTTCGATGAATTTTAGTTTTCCAAATACTTCTTTTTCAAGGAATGGGGGAAAGGACTGTGTTTTAACTAAAAAATTAATGATAATGATCGGGGTTTCACCACTACCCCTATCTTTCTAGACGCTTAGAGGGCATCCCTTTCTTTGACTTCCTATAAGATGAAGAGGCACTTTGTGTCCCAGTTTTCTGACCAAGCTCATTTCTGACCTGATGAGGGAATCCCTTTCTGGAAAATTCTTACTCCGAGAAGATATAAAGGCCAGAGAGTTATTAGCATAGTACTTTTCTTCAAAGGTTTCGAATCTTGCCCTATTGCTTTTTTAGTGTTTTATCGACCCTTGCTCGATAAATCTATATGTAAACTCCTATATTTTTATTATTTTACATTGTACTGTATATCAACTACAAAAGATATGCGATGCTTATCTTTCTGTTATTTTACTTTCCATGGGTCCAACTTCTGTGGACTTTGTTTTAATATGCTGAGTGGAAACTTTGAATGTTTTGTTCTATTTTTTTTCTAGGAAACTCTTCCTCGTAGAATGTAATTGATAAGAAAAAGACTCAGTTGGGATACCTGATGTTACTCGTTTAACTTGTCTTATTATTTTACGAGACTCACATCTGTTCAAAGTGGGAGTTAGGTTTGACCATTTAGGTTTTAGCCTTAATAAAGCCTCAAAAATTGAGCAGTGATCCCTTTAACAAAAATGCAACAAATTTCGGACGTCTCCTAGATGTCTCAGCACTCAAAATCAAAGTACAAAGCTTCGAGTAGTTGACATCAGGATACAAAATCTTCACGGGTAACTATTAGCACGCACCGTGGGTCTGGGCGTCACTAGCCTATCTTTGATACATCACCAGGCTATTATGCTATTGAATGATCAGTCTGTGCATATTATGTGGTATTTTTCCTTACGAGGCCGGGGGATACCTTCATTTGTAAAAGTCAGTCTCAAGTCTTAATACAGGCTATCTAGATCTTTGCCAATGCGTGGATGTCGAAATTACAGCGCCGTGCCCTCTCAAAGGCGTTGAAAGATCGCCTCTTAGGCTCTTTACACGAAGAACTTTCAGGGTGCTCTCTCTCGAGCAGGGGTGGTGGCATCGCTTGCCGTTATATGCTGATAAATAGACCCTCATCTCGGTTGCACGTTTGGCCATAAAAACAAATGCTGGGCTAGGAACTCAAAGCATTGATATATGCTAACCTCTTTAAGACTTTTTCTCGATCGGCCGTTGTTACTCATCCCGTGATCGTGTTTTCCAAGGCTTGTATTAATATTGAGACAAGGATAGAACCTTTAGAAACTGAGATCCCACTTTTTTAAGTACATGCCATAGTTTCAACATGCACTTCTTGATTTTTCCGTGGGAGCTTCTAGTTAGCTTCTTACTGGTGCCAGTCATTTCCAAAACTACTTGTACAAAAACATAAAAACATGTGAAGTGAAACACAGTAGATCAAAATTTACAACAAATACCTATAAGTGCACATTTCTCAAGAGTCCCTACTACACTGAGCAATAAGTCCCTTTTTTTTTCCTGCCAAATTTTACCATGAGTCAATCACGTGTTTCTAGGAATCTCTAACTACTTGGTCTAGGGAGCACAATTGCTAGAGTAGAATGTTTTGGATGATTCTGATATTGTTCCTCAGAGGCAAAAGGAGCTGACGACCTCTCAGTCCAACAGTCTCTTATGTAACGACTCCTTATCTATCATCCTTCTATAGTTCTATGCCACAACTGGCCTATACTGGAAGAATTTTCTCTTTTTTTTTTTTTACTTATTTTTGGGTTCTTCATCTAGATCAATCAAGACCCTCTTTATGTTACTCCCATCAATGCCTAATTGAATTATCAATGATTGTGGATATCACCTTTCTATGTAAATCTTCATCACGAAGGTTATCCCCGATCTGCAGCTTTGGCATAATTGCTTGGCTTCATTAAGGCGATCTTTTCCATCCATAGAGAGAGACGGTGTCCCCCTTTTGGCCCTCGATTCACCAGTCCGTACTTTATTTTTAAGAAAAGTCCCTTGCGAGTCCATAGTTCAAGATCCTATGAGAAACGACACAACACCGAGAAAACAAAAAGTGTGAAGCTAAAACCTATACAGATACTTTGGCCCATGGTGGATGCCAAATTATTTACTCATTTTTTGGTACAATTAAATTTGTATGTAAGTGACAAGCACATGTTAGGATTTTAACTTCGAGTTAGTAATTACGAGTGAGTAAATAACAAATAAATAATTTTTACTGATGTATATTCTCTAGAGTTCAAGTTACAGAGATTAGGAGTGGGGTGGGGGGGGTGGAGGGGAGGGAGAATGTTGGGCTTTGTTGCTTAAAGGAAAAGACAGTATTTTATTTTCTAAGGAGCAAAGAGGTGATAGTTTTACACTTTTACTATAATGGGAGTTAGTATTTATAGGGGTATCACGATGCTGCATCGACCATGGGGAGGCAATATTTTTTTTGCCGATTGTCCTTTATTTGTTAAAATATATTATCGTTAGGCAGCATCCTGATTGCATCAAGGTCGAGTGTCGTTTCTGATCCTTGTACCCTCTGACATGTTGTCATTTTTGTCAATTGAGTGTCAGCTTTTACTTGGCCTCCGGCGGATGCTCTATCTCGGTCTCTCCTTGTTGTTCTTGCTGTCTTCTGCGGTCCCGATTGCTGCTTATAATTCTAAAATATTGTTCCCCCACTCATTATTCGTTTCGAGGCTAATAGTCCCAAGCCTTCTCTCGTTCTAGGGTGCTTAACCATGTCCGTCCTAATATCGGCCCAACTGGTCCAATGCAATTTTTATCTCACACAAAACATAATTGTATATATAAGATATATATGGATTGCACATTTTGATTGAATTTTATATATTTATAAAAAAGGTCTTGCTATTTTTGAAAAACAAAATTTCTTGCTAAATTGTGTAAATATTTATGTAATTGTATATATCAAAATATTTTACTAGGACGCGAGATGCTAATGAGGTCATTTATGCTTGGTAAAATGCAAAAGCTTTTTTGTAATGACCATAAGAAGAATGCTAAACTATAAAAGTGTGATTGGTATGGAGAAAAATATTTTGTATTTTTTTTATGTTTGATTGGTAAAAGACATGTGAAAATATTTTCAAGGAAAAATAATTTCTTAAAAAATAAGTAAAATGACTCTCTCCTTAGAAGTAGGGAAAACAACTTGGATAAGTGACATTTTAAGTTTGTTGTCTTCTCCCCATCCACTCAAACCCCCCACCCCCACTCCTTTATCATTCTAGCATCCCCAGCCCTAACCCCTACTCCCATCTCATCGCTACTCCATAGTGTTTTGCTAAAGAATATATATATGCTCTTGAGATAATATTTTCTCACTTACTTACGAAACACTAAAAACTAAATAAGAAAAGAAAATAATAAGAAATTCACTTATTTTTCAAGAAAATATTTTCTAAAAAGTTATTTTTCGTGAAAAATATGTGAGGGTGCAAGTGTTGCATAAAGTTCTTTTATCTAGTTGTTTACAACAACAACAATAACATGTCCAGTATATTCTCCCATACCGTCGGTTCTGGGGAGGATAAAATGTACACAGTTCATATCATTACCTAAGTCAGGTAGAGAGCTTGTTTCTGAAAGACCCTCAACTCAACATAGTACAATATATAAAATATAAAATATTAAATAAAATATAAAATATAAAATATAAAAACAATGTGTATAAGCTTTGATACATTGAGTTATCTAGGTATGTTAGGGGAGTTATTACGTACCGAGGAGGAGCGAATTCCCTACTTTGCTTATGGTTTGACACTAGACCTCCGCAGGGCGGTAGAGTGGATGTTAGTGCTGAAGAAGCCTGTTCTTGATGATGTTGATTATGCTTGTAGGATGGAGCACTTGGATTGAGGGGCCCAAAAGTGCTCGAGTTCTTTTATCCGTTGTTTAAGCCTTTTTAAGCAAAACGCTTTTGCAATATATATTACTTTCTTTTTTTCAATTTACTTATGTTTTTCGATTATTTGCTTATATTTGGATGTTATTCTTTGAGTAGTGTTTTAATACAAGTCTTTCAAATTTTAAAATATTGTTATGAGAAATTTTTTAAAGTAATGTGTAGCTAATATTACATTTATAATTGATTTATATTACTTTTTGAAAACTGAATATCGTTTTGTTATTAACAAATTTGTGCTGATTATTGATCTATGGCATACAAAAAAGATCATATTTTTACCAGAAAGAGAATTCACATAACTATTAGTGAGTAACTTACTTCAATTTGTGGTTAAAAATAACATAAAACCAATGACTGATATGTTTAAGAGTTACTCATATGATTTTTTTCTTTTGAAAAAAAGTTAACATGGTATTTAAATTTGTATTAAATATTTTAGGTTTTGAGTTTATTTTCCAAGTCTTTTGCTGCATAATCTTAAGAATAATACATATAATTAATATTTTTTTCTATCACATTTCTAAGAATATTTATTAGATGATCTTATAAGTTATTTTACTTGTTCTGCTCTTCAATTAGTCCTTATCACTATAAATTCTTCTTGTATTTAATTAAAGAATTACTAAACTTACTAATTTAATTTTTCTTAAGGAATGAAAATACTAAAAAAGTTAAAATTAATTTTAATAAATCATTTTCTTTCTCCAAATTTATGATGTTAATAGAGTGTTCAATCTCCTGATACATTTCTTCTTCTGCTAAATTATCATTTTGAATTAGTGATAATATTCCATCAATATGCATAACATTTTACTCTGTTGAAACCTGACATGTATAGAGATACTTTCATATAATTAACATATGCTAATTCTATTACAAAAATAAACCCTAAACAAATATCTTAACGGATGCTAATTACTATTATTATTATGAAGTTTATTTGAACTTTACCTTATCTTTTAAGAAATATATAATAAG
>JBDJHY010191944.1:0-11819 GCA_039654485.1 Withania somnifera | reverse complement strand
GGTTGCGATCGTGATTCACAGATACTAGACGGGGCATTCTCATATTGTAACCTTGGTAAGTTCTTGAGACTTATCAAATATATATAACTACTTAATTTAATTAACGTACTTCTTTCAATTATTATCCATTATAAAGTTGCCGCCGCAAGTCGGCCATCCTCCCCCCCCCCAAATGACAATAATAATATATAAATATATACACGTTCATAATGTTTACATCAAATCAAATTGTCATACCGCTAAATTGACTTAATAGAGTAAAAATAAATATATAATATAATTAAGTACTGGTCTCTATTATGCGTCTATTAATTTGGTGTAATTAATAATGTGAATAAATTAGATAAACTTGTAAAAATTCTAATTTTATAGTAGAAACATTTAGAAATTATAATCACTAATTTTGTAGAGAAATGATGAACTAGTAAAATAAAGAAAATTATTGAAAAAGATAAAGTAGATTCAGGGAGATGAGAAATTTAGACTCTGAGAAAGGGGATGAGAGGATTAGATATTTTTCACAACAATATGCATAACCCCTTTTTTTAAATACTTAGGTCCTTTTTAATGTGTTGCTAGTTGGACCTGAATTTCAAATAAATCTTTGTGAAGTTTTCTTGGTCTTATTATTGCTTCTTGCATGGTCAAATAACTACTTCTGTGATATATGTATTCATGTTGAATCGAGACTGATTCATAACAAAATTTTTGAAAAATCTAAAATCGATATTCTTTAAATGTGCATAATAAACTTGCTCCTATACAATATTTTTTAAATTATACAAGAAATTTAAATTGTATTAAAACAAGTCCGATACAACGAGCTGAATTGAGTATAGTATTCGCAAGGACAATTGTTCTCTAACCTCTCTTAAAAAATATCACCTGAAACACCGGCTCAAGCAAAATTAAGATCTAAGAAAATGAATTAACATACTTGGGTCCACAATATTACTTTTAAGTTAGATTAGTTTGTGGTGTAGTGGATAAACAAAATGACATATCTTTATCACTTTAATAACGAAGAGTTGGGGATTTATAGGTTAGAGCCAAAACTAAGGAAGTAAATCGGACCGGTTGGGTTTCGGTTCGTTTTGGTCTGTCATTATTTTGGGTTGGATTATTTTGGATCAGTTCAAAATGTTTGATTTAGACCATTCTAAACTATGTGAATAGTGGTTTCGTTTTACAAAATATAAAATTAAACGCATTTAATTAATACAAATATATATTTGCATAACTTAAATTTAAAATTAGTACGAATATATTAGACATATAAACAATATATTACCTATATGTACTATATATTAAAGATATTTAGACATATTAAAAACGAATTATCATGAAACGAATTATGATTTGAGCATCGAATTAGAAAAAGTATTATTTTGGAAAATTGGCTGGATCTCGAAAAAATATGTAAAATAAAAAAAATCATCTAAAATGAACATCCGAGCGCAAAGTTATGATCCTTTGAAGTTTCACCAATTTACAACTAGTTTTTTCCCTTAACTTAGATATATATTATATAATAACGATATATACTAAACATACTAAAGATATATACTATATACTAACATCATATACTAAATATGCTAAAGATATAAAATATATATACTACATATTAAGTTATATACTAAATATGCTAAATTTATATATATATATATATATATAACATATGCTAAAGATATATACTATCTATATAAGATATATGTATATATTGCATATTTAAGATATACTAAATATGCTAAAAATTATACTATATATACAAGATATATACTATATATATATGAGATATATATACTACAGATTAAGATATATATACTAAATATGCTAAAAATATATATTATATATACAAAATATATGTACTATATATACGAGATATATATATGACATACTTAAAAATAAATGAAAAGATTTTTTTTAAAAAAAATGAGCTGGGCCGTGCCATTTTGGTCAAATCGGACCAGCCCATGAACTAATCCGACTGACCCGAAATTGTATAAGGTCATGGACCGATCCAATCCAGTTAAAATTGATCAAATACCCGGATAAACCTGGACCCGCTGATAGGTTTAGCCAAAACCAGAAAAGGACCAATCTTTCATGTGTACAAAGAGAAATGTTATTGTCTCAATGTTAATTGGACAGGGTTGAACACAAACAAGCAAAATGACATCTAATTATTTGATATGATCTCACTTACTTAAAAGTGGAATGCTATTATTGCATTTGTGGATAGGGTTTTCTTTAATGATTATATCGTGTATGAAATTTATTAATTTGATTAATCTATTTTTGAGTAGTGTAAGGTATATTTGAAAATTAATAAAAGTATTTTAACTTTAATTTTTTTCAGTATTAATTTCAACTTTTAATTTAAAGATAAGGGTGCTTTTTCGTCTTTTCGATTTAAATCTATTGATTTTTTATTTTGAGAGTATTCCACCCATCTGAATTAAAATAATTCTTATTTGGTTTAATTTTTCTCTCAGTTTATTTTATTCAATATGAATTTTCAGCTATTTATTTGTTGGTATTATATAATTTTTTATGGATATAATGTAATAATCGAGTAAATATAACCAAGTAGCATTTTGGTCATAGAATTACTCACTCTCTCTCAAATTATATATCTTAAGAAAGTATTTATTAGGAAAGATTTTGTTTATTTTACTCTTATTTATATTTAAAAATATAATATCTTTTCATTGAATATCCATTATATTTATGTGACATCATCTTATAATTTATGTGTTTGTACTCAACTTCAAGAAAAGTTACTAATTTGGTTAAAATAATAATTAATTTTATCTTAAATTTTTAAAATAACAACTATTTTGAAAAATCACAATAGATAGTATGAGATGGTGAGAATAATTTAGAAGCAAAACATAGAACATGTGATACAATTGTATGTATATAACTTGAAAGTGACCATATTACACTACAAGCGTACAAAAAAGGGGAAAAAATAATAATATAGAAGGTATGTTTGATGCCACTACAACATTTGCATCAATTACAAAGTGCCTTATTTCCTTGTTTTGATCCTTTAATATATCAAAAATAAAAATGCAAATTTCACACTACTCTACATACACACAATAATTTTCAACATGTGTACGTTTTGAACAACTTTGGACTAGAGTACTTCATCATGAGCTTACTTCACCAAACAATCGAGCGAATATGTTTTGAATATCAAATAAAATAAGACAGAGGAGGGGCGGGCTGCTCTCAGTAAAACATTAAGCACGCCGCAGCCTAGCTATCACACGTATATATAAACTTACAAACTTCAAATTCGAAACTCTTCTGACTTCTTTTCTGGTTTAATTAGAAGTTAATAGAGCTTGAATATGTTTGCCCAAATCGCCAATTGGATGAAGCAACATTTAAGAATGTTTTAGTGACACCATCAGATGTAGTGACCTTAAAAGACAAGGATTGTCCATTGAGATATGCATTGGATTGCCAATTGGCCCCCCAATTTCTAGACATTGCCATCCAATTGGTTCTTGAACCTTTAATTTGTACTGATTGAACAGATCCAGCCCCTCCTACATTGCTTATCATTAATAACTCAAAATAGTCCCTTCCGTTGATTGTAAATCTAACTCCACCACTTTTCACACAAGGAATCCTGCAATCCACCAAATTTCATGGTACGTCTCAGTAACAACAATCCTTTATAATAATATTTTAATATGACAGTCAGTATTCCTCTCTAGATATCAAGACAAACAATATTATAAAGAAGTTTATATGAATAATGTAGACAATTCTTGCACTATTAACCTAATTTACCAGAGATGTTATTATAAGTAAATGTTGTGTCAAAGTAGGTGATTTGAATTAAATTTGGATGTATTAAAATGAGTTGTTATAATTCATCCTGAATTTGAATCTGGATAAACAGGCCAAGTTGGGCGATTTATGAAGTTGAGTATTTATACCTCTATCTTATTGCCTTTTTTGAGGCTACTCTTAAATTTTGCCTTTTAAAAGTAGTTGGACCAGTTCTCCTTTTTGTAGAAATAAAATCTCCCCCCACTAGACTATTAGGGGAGAACTTTAAATAGCCTTAAAAAGGGGCCATTTGTGTATTAGGAGAGTCGTGGAGTAACTGATAAAGTTATTGTTACGTGTTAAGAGATTACATATCCAAGTGGTAAAAAGAACCTCCTAAAGAAACACTAAATAACACTGTGAAGTATAGACATTTGTGTTACGACCCTTCCCAATTTGGACAACCTTAAATTATTATAGTAAGAGAAGTACCTTTGGTAGAGGACAGGAACAATGCCACCTCTGTAAATACCTATGTGTTCCCAAGCAGGTTGAGCCATGTCAAAATGTGGCCTAGGGGGATTGCACCATCCACCATTGTTACTAGGAAGTGCATAATTTGGTGGGCAAAAATTTGTGGCTGTAATTGTAATTGATGTGCCCTTTATACACCATCTTGAATCTTGATTATAATCACACATGATTTTGTAACATTGACCACATGATGCTCCATCGTTGAACAATGCAGTACTCAATGCAGCAGTGTTTGTACCATACCCTGTTGAGTACAAGTTCCCATAACCACAAGCACCCCCTGTTCCATACAAGAAAAAGAAATTAATTTGTTAATAATCAAGATTTATGTCACTTTCAACCTTTTTTTTTTTTTTGCAAGACAGTATATGATTGGTCACAACATTTATTAAAAGTATGTTTAAAATTTATGATATTAAAAAAAGATTATGTCTTTTTCACTACTCTCATTTTATGGGGTGATGGACGGGGTTAAGATTGGGTCTTTTTCACTACTCTCATTTTATGGAGTGATGGACGGAGTTAAGAGTGTAAGAAGTCAGTAATAATTTGACTAAAATTCTATGTTTGTCTTAGAATAAAATTTCGATTTATAAGCTTCAATTTTTGATTCCGCAAATTTTTTGTACGGACATGAAAGTTTTAGAAAAATATAAAGATATTCAGGATACAATATTATACCTAAAAATTATGATCTTAAACACGATATATGATATTTTTATAACTATAAAAACATGTCATTTAGCGATAACAACATGCCATTAGTTTAGGACTAAGACCTCGAACCCATAAAGTTTGTTTCAGCAAAAGATTTGTGTGGACATGAAATTTAAGTAAAATATAAAAACACTTGAATACATCAAAACTATAGCTAAGAACTATGGTTTTAAACATGAGAAGTGACATTTCTATAACTACAAGAGCATAACATTAACGATGAATGAGACGCTTTCAAATATAAAAGTGTATCGTTACATTGGTAACAAACTAAGAAAAAAGAATGTCATATAATTCTTACAAGACAAATTTTGCAAACATACCCATTGTGCCAGAAGCATCAGATCCACCATAAAAAGTAGCATGAGCACTCATCCATCCAGAAGCAGAGAAAGCATTTGCACTGAACAAAATGTTACAAAACACAAATAGGAAACTCAATGCTAAATTGCCAATTTTGGCCATTTTCTTAAGAAAGATTGAGGAAATGGAAATGGTATCTTTTGTAGAAATAATGGCTGAGCCAGGAACAATAGCTTATACTTATATAGAGAGTTGGCCTATTTAATACAACTATGCAACCTCACATGTGACTACCGCAACTTGTGTGTGAACAAAAACAGGGACTCTACATTTATTTTAAAATTGCAAACGCATTAAAGTTAGAGCCGAAACTTTTAGTTTATGAAATTAAATTATAATATATTTTAAATTTATTAATTTTAAACAAATTATTTATATATATTTAATAAATAAACTAAAACAAATACATAAATTGATCCTTAGCCATTTGTTTGGTTGAATTCATAAATCATCACCACAATATTAATTTCGCCTCTTATAAGGATTCTATTTATAGTAACTTTGATATTGATCCTTGTGACATTGCACCGAGCATTAGTTAATCTTAAGGTAATTACAATATGGATATTATTATTTGCAAGTTTAAAATAACATAAATTTAAAAATAATATCCGTAATGCATTATTGTTATTTAATAAATTTATAAAGATTCACAAGTACGTAGATTACAAAATTATATTTCACTTAATATTTTAGTTTTAGTATCAAAAAAAAAAAAAAAAATCAGAATATGAATATGTCGGTGTATGGAGAAACTAAAAAAAGAAAAAAAGGCAAATAGTAATTTTACTGGAGAAATCAGAAAACTGTCATGATGTATTTCAATGTAGTCCAATCTTCTAATATATCAAACTTATTCTCCTAGCCACATAATTTTCCCATCATTCGTATATCAGTATCCCATTCCGAATTTTGTCTCAATTTTATCATTTTTTTTTCAATGTGAATTCTTATTTGTTTGTGCAATTAACAATATTATATATATATATATATATATATATATATATATTTATTTTTAATTTATTTATTTTAGTTGTTATTTAGACTAAAACATCGTACTTCTTTTGATTATAAATTTTTGATTTTTTTTAATAAATTTATAATTATTTAAGCTATTTGATTAAAAATTAAAGATTTTACATTTTTATGCACACTGAAAAATAATTCGTTTGATTCTCGTATACTAAGTTAAATGAATTAAAACAAAAATAATATAATATAATTATTTGAATAGGGTTTGATTAAAAAAAAGATAAAATATATCTACACCTTATTCTTAACTTATAGATATAAAAAAATTATTTTGACTTTTAAAGATTTTCAACTTGAATAAGACATTCAGATTATTTGAGGGTGGGGTGCGGGAAATATAATAACAATAACAAAGAAAAAAATATACTATAATAAAATAATATAATAATATTTTTTGAAAAAACATAGGTGATACTCGAAACTGAAACAGGGATAGTGATTTATTGAATGTTCATTTAGGATAATATATTATAAAATAAAATATAAATATATTTTCTGCAATTTAGCAAACCTCACATGGCTTTGCTTTGCCATTACGTGCATCTGTCCCTATGGTTCTCATATATGATGCACATGTTTATGTTTTTAGGCCCTTCTCTTTAGTTACTGTACTATACTTTGTCTATTGAGGTCCGATTAAATTGATATAATTATACATTTATGCTCATAGCCTAGGTTGCTAATTCCCTTTTACATGTGACTAATTTTATTTATTATTTTTAAGACAATTATACTAAGATTCATCTTCATAATATTTTCTACCCATCTTGGACGGTGAGATTCATGTATTGTCCACTTTTTAGAGGTATCATATTATATATATTTAGGGTTCAAAAAGATAGGTTCATGAGTTTACTGTTGTTATAATTAAAAAAATATTTGGTGACTATTGGTAAAATTAATGTAATTAGAGAATATAACAAATTAAAAGTAATGTTTGGATTCAAAATTTAAGAATCATGATATCATAAAAAAGTTCGAGTACATATATTAATATTCAAAACTTAAGGAGTTGCTTGAAAAAATCAGCGCACCCATTTTATTTTTTTTAATATTCAAGTCCGCCCCTAATTAAAAGTATTTAGAGATTTGAAATGTAATTAAATTGTTAGAAGAAAATAAGTGGTTTTGAGTAGGGGTAAAAAAAAAAATCTGAAAAAACAACTTTTACCTATAAGTACTTTTTAAAACTTATAATCAAATACAAATTGTTAGTGTAGTCATATTTATAAAAAGTATTTTTCAAATTAATTAATCAAATACGAATGCTTATTTTTTCAAAATAAATAGAAATTAACAGCTTGACCAAATAAATAATCACCCTATTATTTTTTTTTTATCTTTTCTACTCACAAATGTGAAAGCATTTCCATTTTATCCAAAATTTGTGAATTTGATTCCTTAGTCATATGGTTAGTTGATCAATAAGTCTTTCTTCATTTACACCAAATTACGCCTTAATTAACGGTGTGTTTGGAGAAAAACTAGAAATATGTCTTTATTTTTGGTCTTTAATTAGACTTTATCAAATAAAAAAATGCTATATATCCTCAAAGCAGTGTTTTGCAGTGTTCCAATCTTTAAATATAATTTTTAGTATTTTTTATCTGATACTCAATATTTATATTAAAACATCTCAGTTAAGTTAAATTTACGTTATATAAAATCTAAAAATAAGAAAATTATGCGCTACTTGAATATTATTTACACTCTTAATTTTAAAATCTCTAAAAAATGATCGAAGGGTGAACGAGCGTTGCGATAACGAGCTGTAAGAAAGATGAGAAGAATATTCCTTTCGCCGGCCTTTATAAAAATAGAAAAGTATAATAAGATAAACACCTAATTGCTCGGCAATTTTTTTTTTCTTTTTCACGCAAAACACAGTTGGCTGAAAGAGTCCACTCTTTCCAATACCTACCATATAATTTTATGGTTCTTGTTTTCTATTTGATTTTTTATATAAAAAAATTACCTACCATTGTGATAATAAATTTCAAAGGCGACGTATACACGTAGACTATAGGCATTGCTGGTAGAAAATCACGTCTAACGACCAATAATATAATATTTTCAAGGTCCATATTGTTTATCCAACTTTTAATGTTTACACACAACTTTTAAAATATATATTTATAATAACTTTACTAGTAAAAATATTTTCTAAATTAACAGTTTTTTTCTCTTTAACTGCATTAGTTGATAAATATTCTAATAACAAGATTAAGGAACCTTCGAAATAAATTAAGATATTAATAAATAATTTCCTTTTTTTTTTTGTTTCCTAATACATTATGTTTTTTTAGTACTAAATTCTTACTCCCTCCATTTTGTTTTAGTTTATAGAAACAAAATATGCTTTAAAATTATAAATTTACCTTTAATGAGATAGACTTATGTCATCAGGTTTATTAGTTACGAATTCTTAAGAACCCAGTAATTTCAGCTTAAAACCTTATATTTGTGTTAACTTAAAAATTATTTAATATGTATGAATAATTTATTTAAAGTCCATTATGAAAAAAAGTTAAACTTTCTTATTTTAGATCATAAGTTTCGATATATTTTTTTAGAATTAAATTTTATGTTCAGTCAAACTAGTATATAAGAGCGAGTATTTGAGATTGAAGAGCTAAGGGTAGAATTATAATCCAATCAAGTAGAACATTGTTGAATGCCATTCATTTGGATATTTTAAACAAGTAAGAACTTTGAACCTTTCAAGGCTAATGATCTGTTGAGAAATGATTGTTTCCAGTTCTTCAAACTTTAAATAATATAGTAATATGCATATAGCTTTATAAGACATCGAATAATTAAACTTGAAGCTCTTATTGAAGAATGCCAACGAGACAAACTAGCAGAAAAAGAGGATGTAAAAAAGAAAAAGAAGGGCACCATAATTGATTGGTCCATCATCTTACAACTGATCCCTTGTATTATGTGTTTTATTTTTTTATTTTTATATAGTCGCTATTACATCATCTAATATTAAAATTGTTTACTTTAGATTTAGAGTCTATTAAGAGTCGGATTCAGAATTTGAGTCAATGTGCTAAGAATCTTTTAAGCTAGTACTTATAGAGAACTTTACATGAAAAATGGGTTTTGTAATACATTAGACTAGAATAGGTTTAAATGAAGCAATATAAATATTAAAATAAACCTATGGCATAGTTATTATTATACTTTGCCATTCGTTGAGACGATCTTCATCCACCATATTTCACTTCCCGGATAGTGTCTTTGTTATCGTTGCAGGACTATGCTGTAAGCGTATAAAAATACTATTGAATGAAATGTATTAGCAATGACGAGAGTAGTTATGTCATGATTATTTCTTATTCATTACTTGGTTTGATATATTTAGAATTTAACCATGCTTATTCATATATTAATAACCATTATAATGCTAATGCCATGATTTGCTATATATTATTATGTTATGTAGCCTACAATACAAATAGGCTGACTACCAAACAAAATATTAGATAATACAAGTTACATTATTTACAAGTTACACTCGAATTTACTAGAATTGACAACCATTCTCAAGAACCAAAACTGAGGATGCAAAGGAAAGCACTATAACTCACCGAAACAAGGGGAGGAGCGCTCTTTTTCTATTGATAGAGGGAGCAAAAGCCAAAATGTAGGCTCTACCTGCTCTTGTGAAGAAACAGATAAGAGTTCCAACTTTATAAACAACAAAATAATATCATTGCAGAGATTTCATCAAGCCACAAACTACGATATTCTCCAATAAAAGAGATGTACGCAGGGTTAAGGTAATAGAAAGCTTATTCATAAAGAAGCTAACAGTGTCGCAAGACCTGCCCTATAGTTTAGTTTCTGCCCATAAAACCAAACACCCAGTAACAGAGTAAAGTCTGGACATTAGATACCATAGGCAACAAATAATTTAAAGACAAATTGAAGGAACTTGTTAGGTATGGCATAGTTCATATCGAAGATGAGGGAACAGATGCTGGAGCGTAGCGGAACGAGCAAATGCTAGAGCGTTAGGTATGGCATGGCTCCACTTGCTCAGTTCCGCTACGTTCTAGCATCTGTCCATTGTGGGGAGTTGGGTCCTAATGTAGGCCAACGTTAAGTGGGCTTGAGGGTGCAGGGGCAAAGCCCCCGCGGTATAGTATAGGTTATTTTTGGTAAAAGGGTACCTAGGATTACCTATATATATATATCTATATATATCATGTATTTGTAACCTAAAAGACACAGTAATAAAATCACAGCCGCTCAACTTTCGAGGACTTAGGCAAACTACCGAACCTCGTTAAACCTTGTGTTCTTTATTCTTTCCTTTACTTTTCCTCTCAAATCTTGTGTTTATTAGCATGTTCTCTCAGCAGAACTGATCAGTCATGATAATTGTACCTATAGAAAGTTATGAAAGGAGCGACCGTGATGACACTTGAATCCACTTACGATCAAAAAGGAGCCAGCAGCCTTTCACAATTGGAATATATTTACGCAGCGAAATCATTTCATGATCTTTCTTCTTACATGAATAATCAATAGCAAAATCAACATGTATTGCATACAAAGTGTACCGAAAACTAAATCGAGACTTACCTCTTGAAGAGTGAACGAAGGTCTTGAAGCAAAGCTGGCTCCGAATCCCAAATTCACTATTAAACTCTCTCAATACTTGGGTGGGCAAACAGTGTGTAGAAAACCAAGTCATGATTATATGTTAGGAGGACCTATTTATAGATTTCTAGAGAGACTTGTCCAAATTTAAATAGGAGAATAAGAAGACAACTTTCCTCCTAAAATAGGAGCATAAAATCGGCCATATCCCCCTATTTACATACAATTTAAGATTCTGAGTTCTAGTTAATTTGGACATTGCAGGACCACAGAATTAATTTGCAGAGGCTTCCTATTATGAAAATAATTCAAAATAAAATTAATTTGAATTGTTCTTACCATAATAAATTATAAATTATTTCTCTAAAAATTCGTAATTACACACCTCCATTTTATTTCGTAATTCCCCATTTAACACTTATGTAATTTTCCGTGTTAAGATTACAGATACTAATTAATAAATTAAATTACTGATGAATTTAATTTAATAAAGTAATTTTCTTTTATAGTCCCACTTAACTTATTTCATATGTCGGATTTATAAATCCACCAGTCGAATTTACACATGAAACTTATAAGCTCCTCATAAAATGCATATCATCAATCTCTATACCGGGACATGGATTCCATCAACTAACTTATTTTCGTCAATATATATTTATTATCATCCAACTTACCAGGCATATTTGATCCACCTCAGAATCTCACATTTTAATAAATTAAAACGATAACCAATATATACAACTCATAATAGTTATATCAAGATT
>JBDJHY010191925.1:0-11819 GCA_039654485.1 Withania somnifera | reverse complement strand
CTTGTAAGGCCTTCAATTCCTTAGCTTGGCTTCTTGTAAAGGGTCTCGAAGCTTGTGTGCCTTCCATGCTCGTATCACACGAGTCAAGTCATGACTCGTGACTGTCTCCCATAATTCATAACCCAAATCATTTGATAGATTTTGAGAATTTGACAAAACCTTATCATTTTGAAATCCTTGAAAAATAATCTAAGCCCAGGATTATGAGTTGAGGTACGACTTGTGACTCATAGGTATGAGTCATATTATCTATTCGTGACTCGAAGTCCAGAAATCTAAATTTCTATTCTTTGATGTCACGAGCCAAGTCACGACTCATGACTTAGACCTACTGGTCATAAGTTGGACTCATGGGGCCCTGCCCCAGTTTTCATTGAGCCACTCTTTAAATATACGTGTACATCCAA
Organism: Withania somnifera; assembly: GCA_039654485.1. Classification (NCBI taxonomy): domain Eukaryota; kingdom Viridiplantae; phylum Streptophyta; class Magnoliopsida; order Solanales; family Solanaceae; genus Withania; species Withania somnifera. The sequence goes on along the minus strand of JBDJHY010191925.1, from coordinate 11,412 downwards.
AAGTCGCGACTCAGTACCACGAGTCGTATGCCAACTCGTAGTATCCTGGGACAAGAAATTTTCTGCAATTTCATTAATTCATACAGGGGTAATTTAGTAATTCTTATAGTCCTATAACTCATTCGTCAACTGTTTTTTGCTTTTTCACTCTTAATATAAATAGCAAAAATCCTATTCTCTTAGTTTATTTCACACTTAGAAATCATAGACAAGAAATAGAAAGCAGTTTCTCTGAAGAATCTATGTACAAAGTCTCACCTAGGGTTCAAGTTCTTCAGTTTCACCAAGGTTCTACCTAAGAATTTTGATCTAAAACAGATGTGGAGGGTATTGAATGAGAACCCTTTTCACTCTCATGCCCAAAATTTTATTTTTCAAACAAGATTTATGATTTTTTTATCTAGGGTTCAGAACCCCACAATTTTGATCTTTATAGAAACTGTATTTACTAGTTTAATTGTTCAAGATTTGCATGATTTAAGGCTTGTAGCATTATTCTTACATGTTTTATACGGACTATCACAACTAGTATGGTTAAACTTGTTTAGCATAATTTATGACAAAGACCATGATTTTAGCATATTGACACAACTGAAATTACATCATTGTTATCTTAAACATGAATTTATGAACTTTAGATGCCTTAACAAGATTTATGAAACAAGCATAATAAGAAATGACAAGAAAAACTAAGGAAAAAGGGGCACGAGAGGAGTAATAAGAGATATTGAAGGGAACTGGGTCATAGGATATATGAACAACTACAAACTAATAAACAATAACCGTGTGGAACAGATGGACTTTCTACAAAGCCTTAATATAGCGCACAAAGATAATCTTTTGCCACTATCTATCAACATGAACTCTAAGGTAACTATCTCTCTTATCAAAAGCAATCATTCCACCTATGCTAACATAATTTCTGAATACAGGGAGCTACTTCAGCTGCTCGGGGACTCGACCATACGCCATAACTAAAAGGAGACTAACGAGGTGACAAATAGACTAGCCAAAGAAGGAGCCAATTCCAGATTTTTATAATTCGCAAGTCAAGTTAATTGTTTCACTTTTTGTTTCTTTGCAAGCACTAAAAGAAGACAAAGTTGGAACCGTTCTTACTAGGACAAAGCGGCCCCGTCTCGAATACTTTTGTTATAGTGATAAAGACTATTTTGTAACTATTAATTCCACTACTCAAGGCACCTCTGTCACCCTACTATGTACTGATGCATATTAATTTATAATATACTTGTCTTTTCATATAAAAAAAAAAAAGAAACTAAGGATCTCCCGCTCAATTTTGTTGAGGCTCCATACATTTAAAAGTGTCCTTTTTAAAGTCTTTTTATGAATATGAGCATTATGCACGTTTTAGGAGGATTATTTAGCATTGAGGGGACTTGACTCTATCCATTAGTTGAGGGTGATGTCCGATTCTACAAGTTGTGTATCCATCACATATTTATGGTTATGCATTAGTTAAGGATCCTTAGCTTAATATTACATGATTAGTCCTAGTTGTGGCATGTTAGGGTGATTTGTTTCCGTGTGGGTATATGACACTGGATTTTTTCCAGTGTGGGTGTATGACACTAGACTCCACGTCTCTCATAATGTGGTTTATATCAATTATTAGAAACTTTCACCTCATGACTTAAATTTTAGAACTAAAACAGTTGCATTGGCCTAATAAAGTTTTATAAGTACTTGTTATGACACATTACAACTTGACGAGAGATTTAATGTTTTCCATCTTACTACGATTTTAGTCACTGCAAAGATTTTCAAGTTTATGAGATGATTTCTAGCATTTTTTCATGATTATATTTACGTATTGGTATTTATCATGATTTATGCATACACTCACATACTACTATATTTAATGTACTAATTCTAGTTGTGGTTGCATCTTTTTATAATTTGCAGCTATAGATCTTCCATCTCATCAACATGGTCAATAGCAGTTGATTTTGAGCAGTTTGGTGAGTCCTCATATTATAATAATAATAATATTAATAATAATAATAATAGTAATAATAATAATGTGATATTAGTAAGTCATGTCTCCTAAATTGTTTATTTCCCTAAATTAAAGAAGCAAAGGAGATTAGAAAAGAATTTCCGAGTTTCTCACCCTAAATCTTGCAGGATTGGCACCATTACAGCAAGATGAGTGAGCTTCTTGGTATGGGATCTTCACAGTTGATGGAGAGAAGTGGAGAAGCCAACAGAAGATATCAAGTTATGAATTCTCCACTAAATTTTGAGGGTCTTTAGTAGTGCAGTTTTTAGGATTAGTGCAGTAAAACTTGCTCAGAAAGTATCTGAAGCCGTTACCTCAAACAAAGCAATGGAAATTCAATTACAGAACTTCGGTTTGCTCTTCTGCAGTAAAATTAACAAGTTAACAATAAGCTTACGTTCCACTTTTGGCAGGATTTATTTCAAAATCAACACTGTAGACTGTATTCAAAATTTTACTAGGTGTGGATCTAGACACAACAACTGAACAAGGCATTCTATTTTCCAGTTCTTTTGATGAAGCTGGTGTAGTAATTGTTTATCGTTATTTTGGTGTATTTTGGAAAGTGAAAAGATTTCTAAACATTGAGTCAGAAGCAAATATGAAAAGTGTATTAAAGTGGTTGATGAATTTGTATATGAAATTATCAGAAGCAAGACAGAACAAATGGTCAAGTCACAAGATGACAGAGGGTGGTAAGTTCAAGCAGATAACACTCCAACTTATTTCTCTTGAGCAAGAACACCGATATTTGAATTTTTACATGATTGACAGATCTAGAAATCAGACATTCTGTCTAGGTTCCTACTAATGAACGAGATGGATCCAAAGAAGCTTAAGGACATAATCCTTAGCTTTATAATTGCTGAAAAGACACTACAACTAGCACACTTTCCCTGTTCTTCTATATGATGTGTAAGTAACCTCTCCTACAAGAAAGAATTGCAGAGGAAGTCAAGAAAGCAACTGGAATAAACCATAATTTGAGTATTGATGAGCTAGCTAACAGAATTACTGATGACGCCCTGTATAAAATGCAGTATCTCCATGTATCATTAACTGAGACACTCAGATTATACCCTGCAGTTCCTATGGTAATACATAAATATAGTGAGGATGATATAATATTCACAAACATAGATGACATCAATTTAGTCCAATGCTTTATGCTTATACCTAGGTTTATATGCCTATCAGGGAAATGATTACAGATGAATCATGCATACATAAAGCTGATTAGGCCTCTGCTTCTTGTATATCTCTTGATGGTGAGTTTTTTTTCCATGGAGGATGGCAATGTCTCTTTATCAGATGATACTTTTCCTGATGGGTTCAGAGTAAGGAAAGGGGATGGCGTCGCATATCAACTATGGGCTATGGGCAGGATGAAACTCTTTATGGGGTGATGACGTAGAGGAATTCCGGCCAGAGAGATGTTTGATGAAAATGGTTCCTTTCGGCAAAAAAGTCCCTTTAAGTCCATAGCTTTTCACGTACCACAAAAACTTACAATCTTAATGACTAAATTTAAAACATCTAGGAGCATACGAAATTAGTTTTGCCCCTCCAGCCATAAAAGATTATGATCGAATGCTAAAATTATGCGATAAAATTATCCAAAAGATTAATATAGTAAAAAAGATGTTGGTGTAGTATATCACAATACTTAAATTACAGTTGAAAACATAAAATTGAACAAAATAAATAAATAAATATCCAATCTGATAGGTAGATATCTAGCTCTTTTAAAGAGATTCAAGCTTACTGCGGCATAATTTATACCAATATAATAATATCACTCTTGACTTACCCCCTTCAGGATATAACAGTCTAACAACATCGTACAGATCAAACAACTTCGGATTAGTTGAAGAGTCTAAAGCTTCACAAAAAACACACCTCCCTTCAACATACAATTTCTCTCCTTTGTATGTCTTTTGTATAGTGAATATAACCTTAGAATAGTTCTTGTCTCAACTCTTTCTTTCACTGCTACACACTACAATATCTTTCTACACTTATCATACTTCTTTAATTTTCTTATATATATATCTCCAACATAATGCAGACATCATTATATATAGGTGATGCAAGTTTTCTTGCAATCAATAGGAAGAAGGTGGTAGTAATGTGGGTAAATGAAGAACATAGGGATTATACAAGTTAGATGATTTACAAGACATAAACAGCTGATTAAGTCATTGGTGGTTATACAACTTACACCAAGGATAATGATTATTTTCTTGCTAATTATACCCATTAATATATACACTTTAATATTGTAATTTAACATTAAAATTTGCACCAACATTAATACCAAAATAATTAACCACAGTTTCTCAATTTAATCCTACTAGGATCTACTCATATTGCATAATAAGATCATTAGTCTCTACTTCCCTAACCACCTCTTGTTGCAATGACATTGACACATGACAACTGGACCAAATGAGACACTGCTTGATGCAACTCAAACTGAAGGGCTTGTCTCTTTACATGCTGCCACAATTCATACCAAAGAACTCTAATGATCCTTCAAGTTCTTGGGTGCCCAAATGTCGAATTAAACTATCTTTTTATATTACAAGAAGGTTACATAAAAGTTAAGACTTCTGATAACTAATATGGTAGGCTAATAATGTACAGGCTGGGCCAAGAATCTGTCTAGGGAAGGAACTTGCTTAGCGGCAGACTGAAGATATTTTCAGCAGTGCTGCTGGGTAACTTTGGATTTAAGCTTAGTAATGAACAGAGAAGAGTTAAATACAGAACCATGCTCACTCTTCAAATTGACGGGGGCCTCTATCTTCATGCTTCCAATAGATTGGGCGACGACAACAAAATGGTTGCCTAATTAATACTGCTATATTGAGATGGATGCACTTGTACTCAACTTGTAGAAGAAAAATAAATCCCATGAAAGATATATATCAATAATTGTGGATTGAGTTTATTGGGAGACCTTATTTCAACGTCATCTCTCCATAGCCAATGAGTGCACTGCACTCTGCATATTAATATTTTATACTGTCATACACATACTACTCGTTGAATCTATGCAAAAAGCACAGCAATATATTGTTTTAATTTGTTTGGTTTGATTCCGGGTCAAATTATCTAGGCTTAGTACAGGAGCAGAATTACAGGTTGCAAGGGGGTTCAACTTCCATCCGAATATTATATGGGATATATAAGGTTAACTTTATGATTTGTATATATGACTTGTTATAGATCATAACTTTCAAAAGACTTCATTTTCATTCTTAAACTTTGTTTGAGAGTCAAACACTAAATATAAATTGGAACTAATGGAGTATACTATAAGGCCAAATACATACCTGGACTTTTATTTAGACATTTGAAACTGTCTTATTTTAATTAAACACAAAAATATATTTAAGTTTGTTCTTATTAGACATAACAAGCTGACATGACATATTTTGTCAAATAAACACGTGTACTTAAAAATATTATTCCAGATACTATAATAAATCTCATATAAATAAAATTCACATTAAAATGATAAATTCATTCATACACAAATACTGAAGATTGAAAAAACTTAGAGAAAAATTCATGTTTTTCCTTTCATTTTTGCTCGATTTTCAGTTATCTCTCATAAAATTAATACCGAAATCAAATCATTGTTAATCTATTCTAGCAATTTTATATTATTAATTTGTTCATTCAATGTGATATTTATTTTAGATATTTTGCAACATTAATATTGAGAAATCTGGTTATAGAAGGGATAGGCCTTGTATTTGCTTGCCATTTCTGTCATGTATTCATGCAGCCTATTGAAATTCTGAAAATGATTGATGGTTGTTCCAGCAACAGGATGGTACTTTCCCTTGTCAGCTAACCCATTGAAGACGAGTTTGAACACACATGTTTGACGTTAAAATGACAGCCACTGCTGTTATTGTGAAACTAGTAGGAATACATAGAACGTCCATCTCTCTTTCCAGTGTAAATGACATGTTAAGCTGCTAGTTGAGAATGCCTGGCCATATATACGTAAATGTTTGAGATCGAGCCACCCTTGACAAATTTGTTGTCTCCAATTGACGAATGATGTCAGATTCAAATCCCTAAAAAAAGAAATTATAGAACAGGACTGATATATATCCAAAAATCTGATCTTGTCTGTAAGCTTATCTGGGCACATGTCCATAAGCATTCAGTTATTTGTCGTTGTTCATTGTTATTGGCAATCACTTGCGTCTAATGCATGATGACTCCACAGGAGCACAAGTTCATAGCATTAATTTTTTATTCCATATAATATATTTCAGTCGTCTCATGCCGAATAGACAAGAATAGGAAAGGGACAGAAGCAGAAGAGAGTAAGAGTGAACTAATAAATAGCCTATTTGGTCCAAGTTTTAATTTTTTTTTTTATCGAAAAGTATTTTTTGTTACAAGTGTTTTCTGAATAAAGTGATCCTAGAGAATAGCAGTTTCAATCAATTTTACTAACATTAGAGTAGTAAGTGCTTTTACAATGCTCCAAAAGTGTTTAGGCAAAAAAAAAAAAAATTATATTTTTAACTTCTGAAAAATATTTTTTTTTTGTTACTATCTAAAAATATTTATTTTCTTTAAATGATTTGGCTATACACGTCAACCTTTTTGGGTTTCTGAGGAACTTGGCCAAACTGGCTATTAGGAGGCAAGAAAATAAATTTAGACTACAGACAAAACACTTGTAAGCAAAACTAGATAACCTGCATCCATGGTTCACAAAAAGTTGAGAAGTGGCAGCATTGAATCTGAACCCCTTATGGGCTGTCATAGGATTGCTAAAGAACCTGGTGTTAGGGCAACAACTACTTCCATCACCGCACATACTATTCAAACTGCGATCTACAAAGCGACCATAAACTATTTCTTGTATCATTAGGCTTCCTAATGAATATAAGAAGTCACTATGGAGATAATTCTGGTATCACTCAAAGATATGCTACCATCTGCTTTAGCATTCTGAAGAACTGAGCATCTAGGTCAGCAATATAGCATGGCTCAGCCGATCGGGCATTGATCAAACGCAATGCTATACACATGATGACTAGTATATACTTAGAGAATGGCAGTGACTAGGATCTCCCCCAGAAAGGTTATATGTACATTAAAACTAAAGTATGACATTCATTTAAAGATTTTGTGATTATTGATATCACTGGATAGGTATAGGCCGTGCTAATATGGGCCCAATAAATTTATTATTGTTTTATCATATTTTTAAGTATATTGTATTGTGTCAAAATATAAAGTAAAAAGATATTTCTTAGTAAATCAAATATATCTTAGAAACTTCGACATCAATTATAAAAAGAAACATACATGGAGCGAGTAATAAGAATTGGCAGTTTGTGTGTAGTCTTGGTTGGTTCCACACTTGAAATCTAGCATTTAATTTATTTTTTTACTATCACATAATGGTATAAAACTATTAAGATTAGAAGATAATGTAATTGTTAAATTGAAGTGAATTATCTAATAATTGCGAGCTAATGTACTATGTTGAGGCCAACAATTTAAATTTATTATTTTCAAGTAGAAATTAAATTGAAAAGCGCATACCAGACATATTATTTACATGACATAATATTTGTTGATTTTCTCTATGTAGAATGATTTATATAGTTAATAAGTAATTCTATATTAAAAGATAACATATATACTTCATATGTGTATTTAAATTTTTTTTTTTGTTAAGAATTAAATTTTAAATTTATTACATAAGTGTGTGTGTCTCAAACCCATTTCTTAGCTTAGATAATTTTTATTTTGTTTTAATATTTTTCTCATTAAAGTTATTCGATTCTGTAAATTTTATCTCCATTCTCTATCACTGATGCTGAAATTCGACAAACTCCGTCTTCTACAATCTTTTTCTTCATCGGCATCCTCTTCCTCTTCTTAGACCAAACCCAAACCCAAACCCAAAAAAAGAAAAAAAAAAATAGTTCCTTTCTCACAACACCGACCGCAGAGGGAACAAAGAAAATCACAAACCGCAAGAGCTAAGCGAAAAAAATATAATAAAAATTTAAAATTGAAATGCTTCCGTTTTCTTTGATATTGCGAAGGGAAAAAACATCAGTATCCAGTTTGTTGTGAAGTTGATTGTGATATTAGTGTACGAAGTTAATTGAATTTTTTTGCCCTTTTGTATATGATAGCGATGGATTCAATTTGGTTGTTTTTTCAGTTCTGTATTTGCCAAAATAATGTGCTATGCTTTTAAAAATATTGTACTGATTTGGTAAAGTATTAAGTAAGAGCGAAGAGAAAAAGTGAATGTTGTGGCAATATGTAATTAGTTAAAAGAGTTGGGAGAGGGAATAATAATAGTAAGGAATATTTGTGGTAATATGTAATTTTTCCAAATTTTTGTTAGTTGATAAATTTGCTCATGGTCATCTAAATTATAAGAAGACTTGGGTTACAAAATAAAGTATCACTATAATTTTAAAAATTATTATATAGATGAAAAGTGTAAATTGTCAAGGGGTATAATAGACATTACATAGGAGAGAAATATATTATTTTAAATTGAGATATTTTTTTTAAAGTATGAGGAATGTAAATTTTTTTAATATTATATTGTATTTAAATAAATAAAATAAAAATTAATTTCATAATTATTTTTTTGGAAAAAAGAGGAAAAAAATGAGAATGCAAGGCTTTTATGGCTCTTGAGAAAGATTTGAGTTCTTCTAAAATTTTATTTTGGCCATTAGTTATATAATTAAAAAGGGAGCAAAAATAAGCACCCAAGGCTTTTATGCCTCTTGAGAAAGATTTAGATTCTTCTAAAATTTTATTTTGACTATTAGTTATATAATTATAATTTTGCTCTTAAATGAAGTTAGGAAAAAAAACTGAAATAGAAGGAGGATGTGGTTTGCTAAAACACGTCATATATAATTACTACTTTACCCTTAAATAGTGAGCATATTTACAAGATTGACCTTGGTCTTTTTTGCTTCATCTTTCTATATAATAGAAAATTTGTAGAGAATGGCACAAGGAAGGTTAATTGAGAAGACTTTCTACTAGCCAAAAATCGTTAATAGAGATCGAAAGATTCAACTAAAAAAAAAAGCTAAAAAAGGAGAATGATGATTTTGTAAATGATAATTTGATTATGGAAGAAGGCTTCTCAATTAGATTAATTTTGAGTTGGTTACAAATGACTAAGGTCACTCCAATTTATACTTGTGGTGGATGGTTCTAGGTACTACAAGATCTAGACTATTCTATAGTTTACTACAATTATCTAACTCTCTAAAATATTTTACAGATTTCTTAGATATAATATCTAGACTATTCCTTAGTACAAATTATCAAAGAGTATACTATAAATTTCTAAATTCTTCTATGATATTATTGCTCAATCCTAAAAATTACTTTAGATATTTTCACAATTTCACATTATAGTTTTACTTAGAAATTAAAAGATATGTTCGATCTAAGAGTATAGTATCTATTTACGGATGTTATGGTTTTTTGATATCATTTTCTTTACGCTTACTTAAAGATTATTTGATGTCAATTACAATTTCAATTTTATCAGGCCATGGTAAGTCCAATTCTTCCATATTATTTTCTTTAGATTCCTTTGTGGTGTTGTTATTCCCTACGCTATTTTGTCTTCTTTACATACAAGTATTGTTTAATATGTACTTATGTCTCTTTTATTATGATGGGGGCCAATGCATCTCACAATGCAGGTTTAAGTGTTTAGGAAAGCAAGTTTGATAGAGATATCAGTTTGTATTCATTTGGAGTTGGTGAGCCTCATTTCTTATCTGAGTCCAATCTGTCTATGATATATTTTGATCTTTTGGGTACACTAAGCTCTGTTCCCATATTTTTATTCCAACTTTATGTATTAGGGGCTTCGTAGACTATAGTATTTAATTTATGCATATGTTTTAAAATTAGTTCAAGTCATCTTATACATGGTCTTTGTCACGATAAAAAACTGAATCGTGATGACGCCTACCATAATCAACCAGTAGGCAAGTCAATCTCCGTAAACCAACAGTAAATAAAAGAAGAGAGGGAACGGGGTAAGGACTTCATCAACGCATATATATAAATACCACTATCTTATATACAAACAGGTCCTAACGGAGCCAAAAAGGATAAAGTATATAATAAACCCCATTCCGGACCTGCTATCACTAGTACAAGAGCTACTAAGTGCTGAAATATGAATATAACCACTAACAGTTTGTACATCAAGATGCATATACTGAACAAAAAAAAAGTTGAATAAGCTCTAGGACACCAAGTGCTCACCATAGCTCCATGCACAACTCCCGAATGATATGAATTAGCAGGAATAACTAGAACTAGGATCTACATCAAAAAAGATACAGAAGAGTAGTATGAGTACCAGAACAACAAGTATCCAGTAGGCATCATAGTCCAACTGGCTTAGAAAGCAGTAAATACAAAAAATAACAAGTTGGAATACACTTACCGATAAAAGGTCTAGTAGTCTAAGGCAATCATAGTGATAAAAAGAAAACACAATAATAATACTCATAGAACAACCAATATAAAATAGGCAAAGAGAATATAATGCATCAAGGGATGATGCAATGCAAAAGTGTGTCATGTGCATAAAAAGAAAGCTCCAAAATCGACCTGTGGTTTCATACCCCACTAGCCACACTTAGCAATACATAAAGTTTCCCCTTTTAATAAGCATAAGCAAATAAATATAAAATCTAGAGCCACTCTTGAAGGGTAGGCTAACACATCTGTTAACGAGATAGGAATAAGTAAAAAATCTCGGTTTAAGTTTAAAAGTGGTACAGTTCCTCATTAAAAATTTAAATCTGAATTAAAAACTATGCATTTCCTTAAAACCTCAACATTAGTAGACAAATGATTAACCAACTATGAATTAGTAATAAAAGTAACACCCACCCCTACGGAGCCCAAATTAGTCAATTCAATGGTAAGAGGTATGGAGGAGTTCAATTTTAAAAGAAAGAAATCATGTTTTAACCTGTAAACCTTGCCATAATCCATGAGCATGCATGCATGGATGAGGATACTCAAATATAAGCATATGTATATATACATACTAAAACAAGGTAAATCACCATCCAAACTATATATACAGAACTAGCCCAGGATCCAAATGAGGTAGCTCGAAATCATGTCCACAATACCATGATATTAAAGGGAAATAGTCAGATTGAAAAAACATTAAGCCAAAACAGGAAAAGGGAACCCATTATAGCACAAGTATACCTTTTCCTAGACCTGAGTTCTATTCTAAGTAGAAGCACCTAGCTAAATAGGACAACCTAAACTAAAGCTCAAAAAGTAATTTCTATTAAACACCCCAAATTGTCTAG
>JBDJHY010191905.1:0-11820 GCA_039654485.1 Withania somnifera | reverse complement strand
ACCACCTAAATCCTGACAATCCAAGTTGTTGTGACAAAAGTGACCCAGGTAGCGGCTATCCATGGCCTTTTTCTCGATGTCTTTATGCCCCTGATCTCTAGATGAACAACCACCTACCCTTTCTTTCTGATGGATCCCCATATCACCAACCTTGTAGGCTTCAAGACATGCCCTTTCCAAGGCCATTAACTAACGAAACATTTTTCCAAGGGTATGTCCCATAATTACCAACTTCTCCTTCACCAAGTAAAGAGGAAAAACAAAATCTTTATAAAAACACAGCACCCTAACATACCTCGTAGAAATAAGAGAGGAAGTATGTCTAACAATCTTGTTAAGCACCACTTAGTGCCAGTTAGTCAAAGATCTTTGCGAAAAACAAACAACTCACCCTGTCTGACACTCCCCTCGAAGATGCCACTAGTACCTGTATCTAAGAACTGACGTTTTGAATGATTGGATAATAGTAACTCTTACAGGATCCTAGGTTGCTCCTAGACTTTATGGATGATAAAGTGATTTTTTAGCGCCCGATCTGGACCTCATAACTCTATTAATGCATGACAGAACCTTGCTAATATGTACCAAGGGTCTCTTCCTAGTCATTCAAAAAAAGAGCAAAACCAACTAAAGCCTTTAGGAACTCATAGCAACCCAACACTTGAAAATGATTCAAAAAGTGAACATTTCTTAAAAATGTTCTATAGCCTCTTGATGATAGGATGTGGAAATCTTTATACCGATGGACTCTACTAACACTTGCCTCCGTGCCACAGACATTGGTGAACCTACGCTCTGATATCACTCTGTCACAACCCCAAAAATGGGTCATGATGGCATCTACCAAATCCCACTAGTTGACAAGCCTATACCACAGCCCATTACAACAAGCAACGGGCCATAATCCCAAAAACACAATAATACATGATAGGAGAAGGAGAAATGAAGAAAGAGAACTAAATTGAAACAACAACACTCTGGAACCTATGTATATTGTACAGAGGCACCTTTATACAACACAGTAAACCAACACTATACAAAACCAAAATACAAGATATCTTTGAAGGCAGAAAGACAGGGTAGCAGATAAAAAAGAGGGGCATCTCGAATGCCATTAGGTCATTGTAGTCTCTGAAGACTCAAAAAAACTATACTTGAAAGAACAGCGTATTCATCAATAACCCACTTATGCCTTGCATCACAAAAAAGATGTAAAAATATAGAATAAGTATAAAAACAATAGGTACCCAGTAGGCATCATAGGCCGACCAAGCACACATAAGATACAAATAAAAAATAGGTCAGGTATTGGAAAGCAAATATAAAAAAGGAAAAGTAACTAAATAACTGGAGACAACAACATAAAGACTAGAAAAAACACGAGCTAACAAGCAATCCTATCAAGGAAAGAATATGCACCTAGGCAATCAGCTAAACACCGATAAAGTTAAAAGCGATATGACTGAACCATAATCTAAAGTGAGCTAAACTAATATATCTGGTACTAGATAAATAATAAGACTAGGAAAGTAACTAAAACTAACTGGGAGGTCCAGAGTAAAACAAGCAAAACTAAGATAACAGGCTACAAGGTGGCATCAAATATCAAAACAAACAAGGGACAGGGAAATACATGTTTGGATCTCCAGCGTGACCATAATAAGGGTACAACCATAATAAAGAACCAGGAAATCAAAGGAAGTATTGAAGTAACATTAACCATAAGTATGATAAGCAAAGTAGCGAAGAATTATAGGAAGATTTCACGTAATACCCTACCTGGCATCCCATACTATCAGTGGGAAAAAATAATAACCTAGATTGAAGAGAAAACCTACTAGACAGGTATAAACAATCATAAAAAGAACCCAATATGACCCTCCCCCCTCCCGACCCATAAGCCCAAGGGTACAAATAAGCAAAAAATAATGCAACACAAGGGGGTATTGAAATTCAGGGGATAACTTCTAAGATATAATCACTAGTTTAAACCCCTTCCATCCTAAACTACGGTCTACAACCTCGAATGATCATAAAAAGGGGCTAACACTACCTAGAGGTCACCCAAACATGGGCCAAGGTCCAATCCACAATCGGGATAAACATGGGCTAACATAGATCATCATCAATGCAAAACTCGCTCATAGACTTGAACAACGTTAGGATAACCACAAAGGACAAAGAACTAGCACAAAGGCGATAGGAATATCCAACAAGAGACAAGAATAAAAAAATAACGCATCCTAGCAGGAATTCTACCTAAAGATTATATCTAGTATATAGGACACAAAAAATAAGGCTACAAATAATCCAGCCCCCCTGAACTATAATACAAGCCAAATAAGGGAGACCAAGAGCAAGAGAGGTAATCCAATAACAATAAAACTAATAAATTGCCTCGCAGGGCCACAATTGAACAAAAAACAGAGCTCAAGAAAATAAAGAAACAAGAACAAATGAATGAAGTGAACCAAGTATGCCAAACCTAATGCCCAAACCCGTATGCTGGCTGGTCTCAATAAAAGTACCACATACATGGTCGGTCTAGGAGGAAAGAAACCATAGCCTACCTGGGCTCCGAAGACAATCTCGAAACCAAAAATCCAAAAAATCATAAACAACTCGGAACAACATGAAACCGAAAAATAATGATTTATAAGTCAAGACCAATAAAACAAGACCCATATTTTTATAAAAAAGCTTGGCTTGGATTTTGGCTAAAAATAGTCCCGTGGTTTCTGTGTCCTGACCAATGAGAATAAAAATACTGACGCATGGAGATCAAGTTTAGGAAAGCATAATCAAATTCGGGATTAATCCAATAAAAAACTAGTGAGAAATCAGACCACAAAGTTAAGAGTGTCAAACATTTCATTTTGGAAATCAAGTTAAAAAACGAGTTTAGAAATTACCCAAAATGACGAGAACGATCCCACTATCTAAAAATACATGGAAATGTAATAATACACCATACAAATAATAAATTATAAAATTTGAAAACATTCTAAAATTTTACGGTGTGTTCATTAACAGAAAATTATTTTCAGTTTTCCATCTCTAATTTTCTAATTCCAAGAAAATTATGAAAAAATAAAAAATGTGTTCAAAAGCACACAATTTTCTATTATAGAATAATGGAACACTTGTTCATAGAAAGGGAGTTAAAAACCCCTTTAGATTAGGATAACCACTATCAACAACATAGTAATTATCTGCAGCAAAATATAAAAAATGTAAAATAATAAACAAAATAAAATTTTGTTAAAATGAACAAAATGATCGATATGAAAAAAATTACTGCCAGTTGGAATAGGAAATTTATTTTCAGTTCTAACTATTGCATCATAAAAAATACGAGAATCATTAGCTTTTCCTTCCCAACTAGTCTACACAAAGTAAACATCATATTATGTGAAAATTGTAGAAAATTGGTTGGTATATTTTAAAGGAAAATTCTAGAAAACTACTTTTAATAGTTTTCCAAATTTAATGTATATTTGGAAAACTGGGTTTTCTATTTTTCTTGAAAATAATTGATTTTGAACATATTTTTAATATTTCTAATTTTCTTAAATACTTTTCTAGAAAAGTAGTATAATTTTCTATTAATGAACACACAGTTTCCAAAGAATGGAAAGATATTTATAGGAAAAAGACGTATGGATAAGATCAACTATTAGCTGCCACCTAATGCATGGTGTGGCACTAATTTCACACTTACATTCCACGTAAGTGTGAATTAACTATTTCTTCTTCTTCTCTTTTTAAATATTTGGGTACTTTGTAGACTCTTTATAACATAATTATAATTTTTTAAGTATAACAAAATTAATAGAAAATTATTTCTAGTAAAATCTACCTCCTGAAATAACAAAATTTTAAAATAATTAGTCTCGCTAACTTTATTAAAATATTAATGTCTTATGACATTTTTT
This sequence comes from Withania somnifera, assembly GCA_039654485.1. Classification (NCBI taxonomy): domain Eukaryota; kingdom Viridiplantae; phylum Streptophyta; class Magnoliopsida; order Solanales; family Solanaceae; genus Withania; species Withania somnifera. The sequence goes on along the minus strand of JBDJHY010191905.1, from coordinate 7,885 downwards.
TATAAAATAAATAAATACGAGATTATGTTATTCGAAAAACAATTTCATAGTTACTGACAATATTTTTTAGGAGAATATTACATTATATAATTCATGTTTTATTTAAGCAAGGATATAATTATTATTTAAAATAAATATGATTTGATCTAATGGAATAACGCAAAACCGAATACCCCAAGATTCGAACCAAGAGTCCCTCTAGACTAAAATCCACGTTCTGGACCTAAATAAACTGTAGGAATTCAATTTTGATACCATTTTCAAGAAATTTATTCTCGAATTACCCAATTCCAAAGGTAAAACTCCAAAATAGGGAAACTAAGTAAAACGTTACAAAACTTTCAAGGAACCATACTACCGGTCCCAGAAAGCCATAAATGATGTAGGACAATTACTAAAATACTCTACACACAGAAACTACACAAGGACATGGTAATGACCTGAGAGGATCAATGCAGTCTATCTGCAGAAGGAAAGTAGTAATCAAGTAAACCTGTGATCGTAAGCCTCTCTAAAATGATCTTCATAACTGGGATGTAAATCATGTACCTTGATATGAGATAATAGTCAATAGTATCCCATGCATCTTGATGATATGCTGCAAATAATGCCTAACATACTGCTCAGTTGAATAGCTAGTGTAAACAGGAAGGAACTGAGTAGACTTACTCATTGGGTCTACTATAACCCAAATGGAATCATCCTTCTAGGAGAATGGTAAACAGGTGACAAAATCCATATTTATCACCTCCCACTTCCATGTCGTAATCTCAAACTACTAAATCTTACCTACTGGCCTCTAGTGCTCCATCTTTACTAGCTGACAATTTGGACACTCATAGCAGAGAACACCATCCCCCTCTAGTTATAAATGATGGTATTTATGCTTAGGGAATATACTCAAAACCTTTACCAACATTAGATCACTATCTTTCTTGCTCTTTACCTCAACTACAAGAGATGAATTAGAAGTATTTCGAACAAGAATACCACCATCATTACCATCCATCAACCTAACACCCAGGTGTGCAAGCCTATGAAACTCCCTAGCCAACTGTCTCTTATTATCATCAACATGAGAGAAACTACACAAGAACAACCTAGTAAAGGAGTCAAGCACAACATTGTCCTTGCCTGAATGATACATAAGTGTCATAATCCTTTACAAACTCAAGCCACCTCCTTTGATGAAGATTCAAATTGTTATGATGAAACATATGTTGTAGACTCTTATAAACGATGAAGACATGTACATGCACCCTATATCAGTAATGTCTTCAGAATTTCAAGGCAAAAAACACAGCTGCCAACCCAAGATCATGAGTTGAATAATTCTTCCCATTATTGTTATGTTTCCTATGGCCATAATCCATCACCCTACAATGATGCATCAAAATACAACCCAAACTAACTGTTGAAGCATCGTAATAAATTATAAAACCCTTTAAACTTTTAGACAAGGTCAACACCAGAGCTGAAGTCAACCTAGTTTTAAACTTCTATAAACTTTTCTCACATGGATATAACTATTCAATATTCACCTCTTCTAGGTAAAACAGGTAAAGGGAGTATCAATGGGAGAAATGCCTTAGACAAAAACCTAAAGTAGTACATGGTAGACTAGAAAGTTATACATATCTGACAGAGAGGTCAGTCTAGGAAATTTTTTGAATGAATCTATCTATTGGGAATCTGCCTAAATATCTTGTTGGAAATGACATGACCAAGAAAGCAACTGAATAGAGGGAAAACTGACACTTAGAGAATGTAATGAACCTTCTGAGCCATTACCGCATCTTTTCACGACTCTAGTGTTTAGATCTTTCTAGTACTTACCCAGGTCATTTATGACTTGCTGAAACCAATAGTTTGTTTCCTTAGAGGTTCTATTACTTATTGTGTCAGTTTTTCTCTTTTGAAGTTTTCACTTTAGAATAGTGTAAATTGAGGTGACTTATCATAAAATGAGCCCAAAATCAAAATTTTCCAGTTTCATTAGCTCTGAAATACAGACATTGGTCTAGTAGGACCTTTTGTCCAACTCTTTGGGTTTTTATTTGTGTTTTGAGCTGATATTTGGAAATGTAGTTCATTTTAAGTTGAAATTTTCACTTTGATCAACTTTCAAAGATTGAAGCATCGAAAAAATATTTTGACACTTCCATCATCTCTTGAAAGTCGATATTGGGATTTTAGGGTTATTTGTACACTTCTCGGGTTGACCGAGCTCATTTTGGAAGTTTGCTTAGCCTTGAGCTTTCTTAAACTCTTTTTGGTCCTCTTGGTTTCAGCTATATCTTTTATTTGAATTATCTCTGATGGATGTTTTGTTGAACTCATTGGAACTTGAATGTCGTTTGTATGAAAATTCCATTTATTATTTACGTATTAGACTCCAGATGCATTTTCTAGAGCTTTCAACAAAATTTGTTGTTGTTGTTGCAGGGGATGCACAGGTGCAAACTTTGGGGCAGAAGGTGCGACCCTACACCAAAGAACCCTGAGATGTAGGTGTGACCTCTCCTTAGAAAACCTTGGTCTACATGTGCATTCCACTTTGTCCTATAAAAGACTCTCTTAGCCTCGAATTTTCAGCCATGTGATCCAACTTCAAAACTCCATACAAACCAATGTAGAGCTCCATTTTTTGTGATTAAAAGTGCTACTTTATTGTGGAACCTTTTGGGAATATTGTGGAATCATCTATTCAAAATATGTATGCAAAATTCATCTTTGAAAAAGTTTTCATTTCTTAATTTTCCGGGGTCATATCTTACTTATTTCTTATTGAATTTAGCCCAAATTTTGAACTACATGTTCCTTGAGATGGTCTCTATATGTTGGTAGTTTATATTCTATTTTTACGTTGTGGAGATCATGGGCCCATTATTAACCTAAAATCTAACCCAAACTTTTATATAGCAATATGTGTCTCGTTTTTCTTGTCTTGACGTATAGAATCTTATTTTGATAGTTTTTTGGACTTCAAGTGGTTGGAGATATATCTAAGATTCTTTCCAGTGCCTAGGTATGCTATGACTTCCCTTCTCCCAAATTGTGTGAGTATATGGTATTAATAATGCGACCGACTAGCATGCAGGGTCGAGACATAGGTTTGGTCACCATTTTCACCCTGTTAGTTATGCTTCTCATTCAATTATTATTCATCTTAGAATTTGATTATTTAGTGACCTATGGGCTATCATATAATCTCTGGGTATTTTTACCTCATTGATTCTTTCTTTGTGATCCCTCTATGGTTGAGTTGTGACTATGATTCTTGGTCATCTGCCCTGAGAGTGTGGTACTAGACCCTGGGACTTGGTTATCCCTTGTCAGGGTTATGTTATTATTAGTTATGTCTCCTTGAGCTTGTTACCTACTTTTGGGATTGGGTTGTACCTATATTACCTGTGAGTGGGGTGCGGATAGAGTTCTTTGCCCTGGTGTATCTATATTTTTAGATAGTGGCCCCTAGCTGATCTAAATGCTTATTTATATCACTGAGGGTTGTTCTTATGTTGCTTGTGTGCCTAGAGTGGGTACTGGTTGTCCCGACTAGGGAAAGGGGGATCATTGGTCGAGCTATATAGAGCCTACTTGAGTTAAGCTTACTGGGTGGATTTGAGATAGGTTAGTGAGGGGGTTATCATTTAGGACATGGGTCATACAATTGGGATATTCAGAGATCATGGTGAGCTCATGGAATTCATGCTTCCTTTTTCCATCCACAAGAACTTCTACCTCCACTTACAGTCAGAGACAGTTTATGCTTTTGTATTGTGGAGAGTTGTTGTACTCTATTGTATTTAGATATCTTTTATACTTATGATATTAGATATCTAGGATATTTAGTTTTTTAGTACTTGTGTTATATTTTTTCTTCTTTTTAACATATGTTTCTATCCTATTGTTGGGTTTGGGGTTCTATCCGCTGTTAGCTTTCTCTAGGTGGAACCTTTTTGGCTTGTATACCGGTAGGGCTTGGTAGGTGCTATTATAACCTGAGTATTTGGGTCCTAAAAAGTTGTATTAGAGCTTAAATTCACCGATATCATTCATACTGAGGTAGGTTTAGTAGAGTTCGTGATTCGGTATATAAATGCCCATATCCTATCTTCGAGATGCTACAAGATGCCTTTAAGAAACAATCACTTCTATTTCCTTTTTTTCACTGGGTTACTATTGGTTCCTTGGGTTCTAACTTGACTTCACTCTTTTCAGATGTGTAGGAAGAGGCCTTTGACGGGCATTTGTGATGTTTCTTCTTGAATTTCTAGAGATGCAGTTTTAAGGCTGAGTCATGGGGGATACATGGGTTACATCTGGCATGAGGGGCGCACTTCATCAGCTATAATATTCTGTGTTAGCATGAGCTATAGTAGGTACCTCTATCACACCAGATAATTAGAGTGTTAGAGTTATCAGGGGTACCATCAGATATTTTGAGAGGGATGACAAGTCTAGAGGGGGGTTGTTGGTATCCAGTAGGGGTATTCTTCAATTCAAAACTACATAGCTAGATTCACAAGAAGGTCAGGCATACCCCTATAATGTTTCATGTTGAGCACAACAAAGTGCAAGGTTTCATTAAAGGGTTGGTCTTTCTACTCTATGCAGCGCCAAATATCTTATAGCAGCTGGGTTCACTCTTAGCAAGTCATCAGTTAGGTATTGGCTATAAAGTAGGTATGTCATTATATTTACAGGGTTAGCAGTCAAGAAGTCTGCCGATGGGCGAAGGTGGGTAATGCCCAACTTAGAGATGGATAAGGCCACGAGGTTCCTTTAAGTAGTCTTAGCTGGGGAAAAGAGTCAGAGATTTTCTTTATCTGTGCACTACTCTAGGGAGTGGAGTATAAAGTATGGTCAGCGGTAGTTACTTCCCTGCCTTAGCAGGGAATTGGCTACTCAAGGCAGGGTAGCTATTGGATATTGTCAGGTTCACTTTGGGTTGCACTTGGGTTCTTAGAGTAGGGGTGATCATGAAGGAGTACCTAGCAGAAGTGGTAAGATAAGGTCCTTAAGGGGGTTCTTTGAATGTGGTGATTTTGGGCATTTTATGATGGACTACCCTAATGCGACCATGAACTAGACCTTGGAGGGATGCTTTCAGTGTTGTTTTGGGGGATATTATGACTGGGACTACCCACAGCGAGGGATTTTACTATCAATTACAAATTTATTTTAGTGTGAAGTCAGGTATGATATGGATCAGATCAGCGCATGTTTTTACTATAGAAGGGTTGATTATTAAACAGATTCTTCTAGATAGTCCTCAAATCAGCGATGATGCACAGGCTGTTGGGAGAGGTCACGGTGATGTTTTAGGTGAGTCCCTAAGGGGTTATGCTTTTGGTATTCTCTCCCTCTATGTCTTGTGTTATTATACTGGTTTGAGCAGTATAGTGTTTGTAACACCACAACCTTCTATTTTAATGTGTATTACTGCTTTACTTCTTAGATTTTTTTTTTGGTATATCCTTGTGTGATTTGTTATATTTTATCTGGGTTGTATCTTCTATCTTTTAGCTAGAAACTTATTGTATCTCGCTTAATGGGTCTGTGTTATTAGCTTTTTCTTACTCAATTTGCATTTATGGGTCACGAGGCTATCGATGGAGGTTTTTTTAATGGTAAATGCTAGATGGTAGATGTAATTATATTCCGAGGGTTATTCTGGTTCTAGGATGTGCTCATGGTTATTGAGGTTGGTTTATTGTTAATGGTAGTATTTCACGCATGGACTGGTCACTTTCCTGTTTATGTAATTCTTAACTATTTTCTCTAGGACCATAACAATGGTTGTGTCCTGCGTACCTTGACTGAATGATAGGTGTCTTTTAGGAACTTACTATTTGGGGTATGTCTTTCTTGTGGGTCTAGAGGGTGGGTTTCTCATAGGCAATTATTAACCCTTTGTCTTTTGCATCTTCCCTTATTTTTATTGGTGGTGCCAAGAGGTTTTTAGGTATTTCTTGGAGTTGGATAGTTCTGTAGTTTATGGATGTTTTTCTCTTTGTACCATCATAGGTAAACAGCATGGTAAAATGAATAATTCCTCCTCCTTCGTTCCTATTCTTTGATGGCCTATTTCCTTATAAGTTGTCCTGGTTTCCTTCCGTCAGCTTAAGCATTTTTGTGCTTTCCTACAATGTATATTCCTTGTTATGTACTATTTATTGATCAAAACTCGTGCTTGAGATGGTATAGCTATCCTAGAGAGTGGTTTTCATCCTTTTAGTGGTTGATTGGGTGTGTGGAGCCTCTGTAGATGCTTTCCTTGGTTAGGTTGTTGCTTTAAGTTTAGTTAGTTTGAGGGGTTCCCATACAGTACTTAGAGTTCCTTATGGTGTGATAGTGGGTTTGGTGTTTGCTAAGAGGTATTTTGGAACACAGACTTAGCCTTCTTTAGTTGTTCTGACTATATGTCTTGGTGCTGTGCAATAGATGTATGGTTCAGAAGGTGGGGTTATATTGGTGCCAAGAGTTAGAGTTTATTGGATTATAGGTATGGTGTATCTAGCTTTTCGGTGATTTCTTCTAGTTGAGGGGTGGAGTTCTTTCGAGGTCTGGTGTGGAATATGTATTTGGGGAGTATGGGTTTGTGCTTGGGAGAAATAGGTTTGAGGGTGAGTAGTCCTTTGTCTTAGGTATGTGGTTGGAATTGGTTTCTTCTTGTTGAGTAGTGACCTTGAGGTTTAGTAATCTGGTTTTTAGGATGTGAGCTAGCTTTGATGGTTATAATAATCTTTGAGGTTCTATGGTTGGAGTACATCTTGTGGTTATGTATTAGGGTTGGAAATGATGTGGATGATAAGGTATTCTTCAGCAGGATGTTGAGTTCGTATTAGTTGGCTTGCTCTATTCTAAGAGTTTCAGCCTACTTCTCAATTATGGCTTGGTTCTGTTGTAGGAGATGTTGTAGTTATTTTCGGGTTTTCATTCTTGGTTTGTGGTCATGGAAGAATGGGTAGGTTGTTGTATCCATCACTAGGAGTTTGCGTAGCATGTGTTAATCAAGGTCCATGGTAGTTCATGAATTTTTTGTAGTGTCTCCTTGTCAGTTAGATAATTCTTTTGACTTCTAGCCCTCCGCGGGTTTAAGCCTTGGCTTTGCTTTCGTATTCAGGTGAGTTGGTTTAGCTAGATATAGTCTGGGAATGAAGATGCAATTGGTGGCCCTTGTTGTTGATTTGCTAGTTACCCGACAAACGAGTTCTGGTAGCCAACATTCCTTTGACACGCGTTGTTCGATCGGACAGGTCACTTAAAGTATGAGAAGGGGTATTCGAGCCTAATACGTCCTCACTAGTTCGAGCCTGGAGGTACTACTCCTTCCTTGACTTTCGAGGATGAAAGTCCTTTTAGTAGTGGATGTGTAATGACCTTTTCAGGCCATTACCACGTCTTTGCACAACATAGGTGTTTAGAGCTTTCTAGTACCTTCCCCAGGCCATTTATAATTTGTTGGGACAATGTCATGAACTAATTTCTTGGATCATGAAAGCACATACTATATCACCAGTAGGAGAACCAATCCTTTCCAAAGCTGAAGCGGAAGATTTCTATAAATAAAATGGAGATCACAAGTATAATAAATAGATTATAATAGGAAAAAAATACTCAATGAAGCAGAATTACAATGAGTGGATAGTACCCAAAACCCGGTAGTCAGTGTATGACACAACCTCTAAGTAAAGAATATGAAATAAGTCTATTGTCAAAGTATATCTAAAATTAAAAAGAAATGAAACAAAAACTGTAAAGAAGCAGGACAAAGCTTGACACAAATCTCACCTTGAATCTTTGAAAGTGAAAGGGTCAGCACGAACAATGGTCTGTGAATCATGGTCTGGCACCTTAACTCGGACCTGCACATGGG
>JBDJHY010191875.1:0-11820 GCA_039654485.1 Withania somnifera | reverse complement strand
CTTCTCTTACCATAAAAAGTCACTTCTCCCTTTTATCATGGAATGTGTCTTCAATTTTTGCATCAACCTTTTCTCTCAGTTTTTCTTCTAATCTTGAAAGGTGATCAGCAACATGGTTTTTAAACCCCTTATATTTTATCATCTGTAAATCAAATTCTTGTAATAGAAATATCCAGTGGATTAATTGAGGTTTGGTGTCTATTTTGGATGTGAGATATCTCAGGGATGCATGTTCAATATGCACTACCACTTTGGTATGAAGAAGGTAAGGTCTAAATTTCTCAAAAGTATGAATAACAACCAGTATATCTTTTGCATAAACATTGTAGTTGTTTTATGCTTCGTTCAATGCTTAACTAGTATAATAGTTGGGATGGAAAATTTTCTCCCATTTCTGTTCAAGCACAGCTCCTATTTCTTAACCACTAGCAGCACACATCAACTCAAAAGGCTTTGTGCAATTTGGCCTGACCATAACTATTGTAGAGATCAATTTTTTACGCCCTTTAAAGGGTTGCAAAGAATCCTCATCAAACAAGAAATTGACTTCTTTCTCAAGGAGTTTGAACATAGGGCTTGTAATTTTAAGAATTTCTGAACAAATCTTCTATAAAAGCCTATATTTCCTAAGAAGCTTCTAAAACCCCTGACAGAAATTAGTGGTTGTATCTTTTTAATCATCTCTACTTTTGACCTATCTACCTAACTAACTTTTGTCTAAACCTTGTGTCATACGAAAATGCCCCCTCTTACAATAAAATGTCACTTCTCCCTTTTATCATGGAATTTGTGTTAAATTATTTCATCAACGTTTTCTCTCACTTTTGCCTATAGACTTGAAAGTTTATTAGCAACTTGGTTTTCACACTCCTTACATTTAATTATCTCTAAATAAAATTCTTGTCACAGAAATATCCAGTCGATTAATTGAGCTTTAACGTCTATTTTAGATGTGAGATATCTCCGAGATGTATGTTCAGTATGCACTACCACTTTAGTATCCAAAAGGTAACATCAGAATTTCAAAAACTATGAACAACATCCAGTATATCTTGCTCAGTAACAGTCTAGTTCTTTTGTGCTTCATTTAATGCTTAGATAGCATAATAGACGGGATGGAAATTTTTCTCCCTTTTCTTTCATAGTACAACTCCGATTTCAACACCAGTGGCATCACACATCAACTCAAAAGGCTCTAGTAATTAGGCCCGACCATAAGCGTTGTAGTGATCAATTTTTTATGCACTTCAAAGGCTTGCGAAGAATCTTCATAAAACAAGAACTTGACTTCTTTCTTTTAGAGTTTGAAGATGGTGCTTTTAATTTTATCAAATTTCTGAATAAATCTTCTATAAATGCCTATATTTCACAAGAAGGTTCTCACACCCCTAACAGAAATTGGTGGTGGTATCTTTTCAACCATCTCTACTTTTGACTTCTACTAATACCTTTTTTGAAACCTTGTGACATAGGACAATGCCTTTTCTTACAATAAAATGTCACTTCTCCCTTTTTTCATGGAATGTGTCTTCTATTTTTGCATCAACCGTAGGTGATCAGCAACTTGGTTTTTACACCTCTTATATTTTATAATCTCTAAATCAAATTCCTTTAATCGAAATATCCAGTGGATTAATTGAGGTTTAGTGTTTGTTTTGGACGTGAGATATCTCAGGGATGCATGTGTAATATGCACAACCACTTTAGTATCAGGAAGGTAAAGTCTAAATTTCTCAAAAAGTATGAATAACAACCAATATATCTTTTGTATAAACATTGTAGTTCTTTTGTGCTTCGTTCAATGCTTATCTAGTATAATAGTTGGGATGGAAAATTTTCTCCCTTTTCTCGTCAAGCACAACTCCTATTTCTTCACCACTAGCATCACACATCAACTCAAAAGGCTTTGTACAATTTAGCCTGACCATAACTATTGTAGTGATCAATTTTTTTACACCCTTTAAAGGGTTACAAAGAATCCTCATCAAACAAGAAATGTACTTCTTACTCAATAATTTTGAACATAGGGCTTGCAATATTTAAAATTTTCTGAATAAATCTTCTATAAAAGCCTATATTTCCCAGGAAGCTTCTCAAACCCCTGATAGAAGTTGGTGGTTGTATCTTTTTAATCATCTCTACTTTTACCTATCTACCTAACTACCTTTTGTCTAAACCTTGTGTCATACGTCAATGCACCCTCTACAATAAAATGTCACTTCTCGCTTTTATCATGGAACGTGTGTTAAATTTTTTCATCAACCTTTCCTTTCCCTTTTGCCTCTATTCTTGAAAGGTGATCAGTAACTTCATTTTCACACTCCTTACATTCAATTTTCAATAAATAGAATTCTTGTAACAGCAATATCAGGTGGATTAATTAACCTTTAGCGTCTATTTTAGACATGAGATATCTCAGAGATGTATGTTCAGTACGCACTACCACTTTGGTATCCAGAAGGTAACATCTGAATTTCTAAAAGTATGAACAACAGCCAGTATATCTTGCTTAGTAATAGTGTAGTTCTTTTTTGCTTCATTTAATGCTTAGCTAGCATAATAGAGGGGATGGAAATTTTTCTCCCTTTTCTTTCCAAGTACAGCTCCTATTTCTACACCACTGGCATCACACATCAACTCAAAAGGCTCTGGTAATTAGGCCCGACCATAATCATTGTAGAGATCAACTTTTTATGCCCTTCAAAGGCGTCCGAAGAATATTAATCGAATAAGAACTTGACTTCTTTCTTTAGGAGTTTGAACACGGTGCTTTTAATTTTCTCAAATTTCTGAATAAATCTTCTATAAAAGCCTATAATTCACAAGAAGGTTCTCACACCCCTGACAGAAATTGGTGGTGGTATCTTTTCAACCATCTCTACTTTTGACTTCTATAAATGCCTTTTTTTGAAATCCTGTGTCATAGGACAATGCCTTTTCTTACAATAAAATGTCACTTCTCCCTTTTATCATGGAATGTTTCTTTAATTTTTGCATCAACCTTTTCTCTCAGTTTTTCTTCTAATCTTGAAAGGTGATCAGCAAATTGGTTTTTACACCCCTTATATTTTATCATCTCTAAAGTAAATTCTTTTAATAGCAATATCCAGTGGCTTAATTGAGGTTTAGTGTATGTTTTGGATGTGAGATATATCTGGGATGCATGTTCAATATGCACTACCACTTTGGTATCAAGAAGGTAACGTCTAAATTTCTCAAAAGTATGAACAACAACCTGTATATCTTTCGCATAAACATTGTAGTTCTTTTGTGCTTCGTTCAATTCTTAGCTTGTATAATAGTTTGGATGGAAAATTTTCTCCCTTTTCTGTTCAAGCATAGCTCCTATTTCTTCACCACTAGCATAACACATCAACTCGAAAGGCTTTGCACAATTTGGCCTGACCATAACTATTATTGTGATCAATTTTTTACACCCTTTAAAGGGTTGCAAAGAATCCTCATCAAACAAGAAATTGACTTCTTTTTCAAGGAGTTTGAACATAGGGCTTGTAATTTTAAAAAATTTCTGAATAAATCTTCTATAAAAGCTTCTATTTCCCAAGAAGCTTCTCAAACCCCTGACAGAAATTGGTGGTGGTATCTTTTCAACTATCTCTACTTTTGACTTCTATAAATACCTTTTTGAAACCTTGTGTCATAGGAAAATGCCTATTCTTACAACAAAATGCCACTTCTCCCTTTAATCATGGAATGTGTCTTCAATTTTTTGCATCAACCTTTTCTCTCATTTTTTCTTCAAATCTTGAGAGGTGATCAACAACTTGGTTTTTACACCCCTTATATTTTATCATCTCTAAATCAAATTCTTGTAATAGCAATATCCAGTGTATTAATCGAGGTTTAGCATCTTTTTTGGACATGAGATATTTTAGGGATGCATGTTCAGTATCCACTACCACTTTGGTATCCAGAAGGTAACACCTGAATTTGTCAAAAGTATAAACCACAACCAATATCTCTTTCTCAATAACCATGTAGTTCTTTTGTGGTTCATTCAATGTTAGCTAGCATAATAGATGGGATGGAAAAATTTCTCCCTTTTTTGTCCAAGCACGACTCCTATTTCTACAACACTAGCATCACACATCAACTCAAAAGGCTCTACGCAATTAGGCCCGACCATAACATATGTAGTGATCAATTTTTTTTACGGCCTTCAAAGGCTTGCATAGAATCTACATCAAAAAAGGACTTGAATTATTTCTCAAGGAGTCTAAACATGGGGCTTTTAATTTCCTAAAATTTCTAAATAAATCTTCTTTAAAAGCCTATATTTCCCAAGAAGCTTCTTACATACCTGATAGAAATCGGTGGTCGTAGCTTTTCAATCATCTCTACTTTTGACTTATCTACCTAAATACCTTTTTTAAAACCTTGTGTCATAGGACAATGCCCTAGCTTACCATAAAAGTTCACTTCTCCATCCAATTATGGAAAGTTTATTCAATTTCTCCATCAACCTTTTCTCTCCCTTTTGCCTCTAGTCTTGAATGGTGATCAGCAACTTGGTTTTCACACCCCATACATTCTATCATCTCTAAATAAAATTCTTGTTTAGCATCTCTTTTGGACACGAGATATTTCAAGGATGCATGTTCAGTATGCACTACCACTTTGGTATCCAGAAGGTAACATCTGAATTTCTCAAAATTAAAAACCACAACCTATATCTCTTTCTCAGTAACTATGTAGTTCTTCTGTGCTTCATTCAATGCATAGCTAGCATAATAGATGGGATGGAAAATATTCTTCCTTTTCTTTCAAAGCACAGCTCCTATTTCTGCACCACTAGCATCACAAATCAACTCAAAAGGCTCTACACAGTTAGGCCCGACCATAACATTTGTAGTGATCAATTTTTTTTGCCCCCTTTAAAGGCTTGCAAAGAATCTACATCAAACAAGGACATGAATTATTTCTCATGGAGTTTGAACATGGGACTTTTAATTTCATAAAAGTTTTGAATAAATCTTCTATAAAAGCCTATATTTCCCAAGAAGCTTCTCACACACCTAATAGAAATCGGTGGTCGTAGATTTTCAATCATCTATACTTTTGACTTATCTACCTAAATAACTTTTTTTAAAACTTGTGTCATAGGACAATTCCCTATCTTACCATAAAATTTCACTTCTCCTTCCGATTATGGAAAGTGTCTTCAATTTCTCCATCAACCTTTTCGGTCCCTTTTTGCCTCTAGTCTTGAATGGTGATCAGCAACTTGGTTTTCACACCCTATACATTCTATCATCTCTAAATAAAATTCTTGTAATTGCAATATCCAGTGGATTAATCATGGTTTAGCATCTCATTTGGACACGAGACATTTCAGGGATGTATGTTGAGTATGCACTACCACTTTCGTATCCAAAAGGTAATATCTGAATTTCCCAAAAGTATAAAACACAACCAATATCTCTTTCTCAGTAACCATGTAGTTCTTTTGTGCTTCATTCAATGCTTAGCTAGCATAATAGATGGGATGTAAAATTTTCTACCTTTTTTGTCCAAGCACAACTCCTATTTCTACACTACTACCATAAAATTCAACTTTTCCTTCCGATTCAGGAAAGTATCTTCAATTTCTCCATCAACCTTTTCTCTCACTTTTGCCTCTAGTCTTGAATGGTGATCAACAAGTTGGCTTTCACACCCCACACATTCTATCATCTCTAAATAAAATTCTTGTAATTGGAATATCTAGTGGATTAATCATTGTTTAGCATCTCATTTGGACACGAGACATTTCAAGGATGCATGTTCAGTATGCACTGCCTGTTTGGTATCCAGAAGGTAACATCTAAATTTCTCAAATGTATAAACCACAACCAATATCTCTTTCTTAGTAACCATGTAGTTCTTCTATGCTTCATTCAATGCTTTGCTAGCCTAATAGATGGGATGGATAAATTTCTCCTTTTTTTTGTCCAAGCATGGCTCCTATTTCTACACCACTAGCATCACACATCAACTCAAAAGGCTCTAGGGAATTAGGCCCGACCATAATATTTGTAGTGATCAATTTTTTACGCCCTTCGAAGGCTTGCAAAGAATCTTCATCAAACAAGGACTTGAATTCTTTCTCCAGGAGTTTGAACATGGGGCTTTTAATTTCTTAAATGTTTTGAATAAATCTTCTATAAAGCCTATATTTCCCAAGAAGCTTCTCACACACCTGATAGAAATTTGTGGTCGTAGCTTTTCAATCATCTCTAGTTTTGACTTATCTACCTAAATATCTTTTTTGAAACCTTGTGTCATTGGTCAATGCCCTATCTTACCATAAAATTTCACTTTTCCTTCCGATTATGGAAAGTGTCTTCAATTTCTCCATTAACCTTTTCTGTCCCTTTTTGCCTCTAGTCTTGAATGGTGATCAGCAACTTGGTTTTCACACCCTATACATTCTATCATCTATAAATAATATTCATGTAATTGCAATGTCTAGTGGATTAATCATGGTTTAGCATCTCATTTGGACATGAGACATTTCAGGGATGTATGTTCAGTGTGCACTACCACTTTCGTATCCAAAAGGTAACATCTGAATTTCTCAAAAGTATAAAACACAACCAATATCTCTTTCTCAGTTACCATGTAGTTCTTCTGTGCTTCATTTAATGCTTAGCTTGCATAATAGATGGAATGGAAAATTTACTACCTTTTTTGTCAAAGCACAGCTCCTATTTCTACACCACTAGCATCACACATCAACTCAAAAGGCTCTACGCAATCAGGCCCGACCAAAACTGTTGTAGTGATAATTGTGTTTATGCCCTTTAAATGCTTGCAAAGAATCTTCATCAAATAAGAACTTGAATTCTTTATCAAGAAGTTTGAACATGGGGATTTTAATTTCTTAAAATTTCTGAATAAATCTTCTACAAAAGCCTATATTTCCAAAGAAGCTTCTCACACCCCTCACAAAAATTGGTGGCCGTAGCTTTTCAATCACCTCTACTTTTGACTTATCTACCTAAATAACTTTTTTTAAACCGTGTGTCATAGGAAAATACCTTATCTTACCATAAAATTTCACTTCTCCTTCCCATTATGGAAAGTGTCTTCAATTTCTGCATCATCCTTTTCTCTCCCGTTTTCCTCTGGTCTTGAAAGGTGATCAACAACTTTGTTTTCACACCCCATACATTCTATCATCTCTAAATAAAATTCTTAAAATAGATATATCCAGTGGTTTAATCGAGGTTTAGCATCTCTTTTGGACATGAGATATTTTAGGGATGCATGTTCAGTATCCACTACCACTTTGGTATCTAGAAGGTAACACCTGAATTTCTCAAAAGTATAAACCATAACCGGTATCTCTATCTCTGTAACCATGTAGTTCTTCTGTACTTTAGTCAATGCTTAGCTAGCATAATAGATGGGATGGAGAATTTTCTTCCTTTTCTGTCAAAGCACAACTCTTATTTCTAGACCACTATCATCACACATCAACTCTAAAGGCTCATCGATTTTAGGCCCGACAATAACTGTTGTAGTGATAAATTTTTTTATGCCCTTCAAAGGCTTGAAAAGAATCTTCATCAAATAAGAACTTAACATATTTCTTAAGGATTTTGAACATGAGGATTGTAATTTTTAAAATCTCTAAATAAATCTTCTATAAAAGCCTATATTTCCAAAGTAACTTCTCACACCACAGACAGAAATTGGTGGTGGTATCTTTTTAATCATCTTTAGTTTACACTAATCAACCTAAATACCTTTTGTTGAAACCTTGTGTCAAAGGAAAATTCCCTAGCTTACCATAAAATGTCACTTCTCCTTTCCAGTATGGAAAGTTTCTTCAATGTCTACATCAACCTTTTCTCTCCCTTTTTCCTCAAGTCTTTAACGGTGATAAGCAACTTGGTTTTCACACCACTTACGTTGTATCATCTCAAAATAAAATTCTTGTAATAGAATTATCCAGTGGATTAATCGAGATTTAGCATCTCTTTTGGATATGAGATATTTCAGGGATGCATGTTCAGTATGCACTACCACTTCGGTATCAAGAAGGTAACATCTGAATTTCAAAAAAGTATAAACCACAACCAGTATCTCTTTCTCAGTAATCGTGTAATAGATGCTTAGCTAGCATAATAGATGGGATGGAAAATATTCTTCCTTTTTTGTCCAAGCACAGCTCCTATTTCTATACCACTAGCATCACACATCAACTCTAAAGGCTCATCGCAATTAGGCCTGACCATAACTGTTGTAGTGATAAATTTTTTTACGCCCTTCAAAGGCTTGCAAATAATATTCATCAAACAAGAAATTGACTTATTTCTTATGTATTTTGAACATGGGGCTTGTAATTTTTAAAATCTCTGAATAAATCATCTATAAAAGCCTATATTTCCAATGAAACTTCTCACACCACAGACAGAAATTGGTGGTGGTATCTTTTCAATCATCTCTAGTTTACAGTTATCTACGTAAATACCTTTTGTTGAAATCTTGTGTCAAAGGAAAATGCCCTAGCTTACCATGAAATGTCACTTCTCCTTTCCAGTATGGAAATTTTTTTCAATGTCTACATCAACCTTTTCTCTCCCTTTTACCTCTAGTCTTTAACGATGATCAGCAACTTGGTTTTCACACAACTTACATTCTATCTTCTCGAAATAAAATTCTTGTAATAGAATTATCCAGTGGAATAATCGATGTTTAGCATTTCTTTAAGGCATGAGATATTTTAGGGATACATGTTCAATATCCACTATCACTTTAGTATCCAGAAGGTAACACCTGAATTTCTCAAAAGTATAAACCATAACGAGTATCACATTCTCAGTAACCATGTAGTTCTTATGTGCTTCGTTCAATTCTTAGCTAGCATAATAGATAGGATGGAGAATTTTCTTCCTTTTCTGTCAAAGCACTGCTCCTATTTCTATACCACTAGTATCACACATCAACTTTAAAGGCTCATCGCAATTAGGCCCGACCATAACTGTTGTAGTCATAGATTTTTTTAAGCCCTTCAAAGGCTTGCAAAGAATCTTCATAAAAAAATCTTGACTTGTTTCATAAGTATTTTGAACATGGGGCTTATAATTTTTAAAATATATGAATAAATCTTCTATAAAAGCCTATATTTCCAACGAAACTTCTCACACCACTGACAGAAATTGGTGGTGTATCTTTTAAATCATCTCTAGTTTACACTTATCTACCGAAATACCTTTTATTGAAACCTTGTGTCAAAGGACAATGCCCTAGCTTACCATAAAATGTCACTTCTCCTTTACAGTATGGAAGTTTCGTCAATGTATACATCAACCTTTTCTCTCCCTTTTGCCTCTAGTCTTTAACGATAATCAGCAACTTGGTTTTCACACCACTTATATTCTATCATCTCAAAATAAAATTCTTGTAATAGAATTATCCAGTGGATTAATTGAGGTTTAGCATCTCTTTTGGACATGAAATATTTCAGGGATGCATGTTCAGCATGCACTACCACTTTGGTATCAAGAAGGTAACATCTAAATTTCAAAAAAGTATAAACTACAACCAGTATCTCTTTCTCAGTAACCGTGTAGTTCTTTTGTGCTTCATTCAATTCTTAGCTAGAATAATAGATGGGATGGAAAATGTTCTTCCTCTTTTGTCCAAGAACAGCTCCTATTTCTACACCACTAGCATCAGACATCAACTCAAAAGGCAATGCGCAATTAGGCCCGACCATAACTATTGTAGGGATCAATTTTTTTTACGCCCTTCAAAGGCTTGCAATGAATCTTCATCAAACATGAACTTGATTTATTTATTAAGGATTTTTAACATGGGGCTTGTAATTTTTAAAATCTCTGAATAAATTTTCTATAAAAGCCTATATTTTTGAAGAAGCTTCTCACACCACAGACAGAAATTGGTGGTAGTATCTTTTCAATCTTCTCTAGTTTACACTTATCTACCTAAATACCTTTTGTTGAAACCTTGTGTCATAGGACAATGCCCTAGCTTACCATAAAAATGTCACTTCTCCTTTCAACTATGGAAAGTTTTTTCAATTTCTACATCAACCTTTTCTCTCCCTTTTGCCTCTAGTCTTTAACGGTGATCAACAACTTGGTTTTTACACCCCTTACATTCTATCATCTCTAACTAAAATTCTCTTTATAGAATTTTCCAGTGGATTAATCGAGGTTTAGCGTCTCTTTCAGACATGAGATATTTCAGGGATGCATGTTTAGTATGCACCACCACTTTTGTATCCAGAAGGTAACATCTGAACTTCTCAAAAGTATAAACTACAGCTAATATCTCTTTCTCAGTAACCATGTAGTTCTTTTGTGCGTCATTCAATGCTTAGCAAGAATAATAGATGGGACAAAAAATTTTCTTCCTTTTCTGTCCAAGCACCGATCCTATTTCTACACCGTTAGGATCAACACATCAACTCAAAAGGCTTTGCGCATTTAGGCCCAACCATAACTATTGTAGTGATCAATTTTTTTATGCCTTTCAAAGCCTTGCAAAGAATCTTCATCAAAAAAGAACTTGACTTCTTTCTCAAGGAGTTTGAACAACGGGCTTTTAATGTTTTCGAAATCCTGAATATATCCTCTATAAAAGCCTATATTTCCCAAGAAGCTCCTCACACCCTTGAAAAAAATTGGTGGTGGTATATTTTGAATTTTGACTGATCTACCTAAATACTTTTATTTGAAACCTTGTTTTACAGGAAAATGCCCTAGCTTAACATAAAATGTTACTTCTCCTTTCCGATATGGAAAGTGTCTTCAATTTCTACTTCAACCTTTTCTCTCCCTTTTATCTTTTGTCTTGAAAGATGATCAGCAACTTGGTTTTCACACCCCTTACATTCTATCAACTCTAAATAAAATTCTTGTAATAGCAATATACAGTGGATTAATCTAGGTTTAGCATCTCTTTTAGACATGAGATATTTCAGGGATGCATGTTCAGTATGCACTACCACTTTGGTATCCAGAAGGTAAAATTTAAATTTCTCAAAAGTAGAAACCACAACCAGTATTTCTTCCTCAGCAACCTTATATTTCTTTTGCACTTCTTTCAATGCTTAGCTAGCACAATATATGGGATGGAAAAATTTCTCCCTTTTTTTTCCAAGCACAACTCCTGTTTATACACCACTAGCATCACACATCAACTTAAAAGGCTCTACGCAATTGCGCCCGACCATAACTATTATAGTGATAATTTTTTTACGCCCTTTAAAGGCTAGCAAAGATTCTTCATCAAACAAGAACTTGAATTCTTTCTCAAAGAGTTTTAACATGGGGCTTTTAATTTCTTAAAATTTATGAATAAATCTTCTAAAAAAGACTATATTTCCAAAGAAGCTTCTCACACCCCTAACAGAAATCGGTGATCGTAGCTTTTCAATCATATCTACTTTTGACTTATCTACCTAAATACCTTTTTTGAAACCTTGTGGCATAGGAAAATGCCCTAGCTTATCATAAAATTTCACTTCTCCTTCCAATTATGGAAAGTGTCTTTAATTTTTGCATCAACCTTTTTCTCTCCCTTTTGCCTCTAGTCTTGAATGGTGATCAACAACTTGGTTTTCACACCCCATACATTCTATCATCTCTAAATAAAATTCTTGTAATTCCAATATCCAGTAAATTAATCGTGGTTTAGAATCTCTTTTGCACATGAGATATTTCAGGGATGCATGTTCAGTACGCACTACCACTTTGGCATCGAGAAGGTAACATCTGAATTTCTCAAAAGTATAAACCACAAACAATATCTATTTCGCAGTACCCAAGTAGTTCTTCTATGATT